>PVKC010016686.1:0-20738 GCA_004027635.1 Crocidura indochinensis
TTAAAAGTGTAAAGAGTCACATGTAGCTCGGGAGCTGCAGGTTGTTGACCACTGGACAGGGTTTCTCCACCCCCTGAAGAATATTGTCAAGGATTAACCATAGAATCCTTGCATGATCTTTACTCTCCCCTCGGTGCTTTTGTGGTGTATGGAAGACTTCTGCTCCATCTTGGATGGTAACATCAGACCTCTGTGTCTAGAGATCTTGTTGACAGTGCAGCTCAAGGAATGGAGCTTATGATGAAGTCTTCCTTTGTGGTTCTAGCAGTTCTGCTTCTTCAGTAGAATCCCTACTTCTAATTGCTATCATACTATTAAGGCTTCAATGTTTGAATTTCAATGGGTGCAAGCATTCAATCCATAACACCAATGCAACTGCAGTTGAAATGAAACCAGAACCAAGGAAAGCTTTTATAAGATATAAAGAGATGGAAAAAAAAGAAGAAATGAAAACAATTTACTATCCTACTTTAGACAATTGATGAATAGTAGTTTTTATTAAGTAACTAGAGTTTAAATTGCTAGAAAATATAAGCCACAACTTTTTAAAGTACTAGATTAGATTTTGTAGAGTTTAGAACCTATGTTGACTTTTAAAATTATGAGTTATCAGATGCAAGTTTGTAGTAAACTATCAAAATTTCAATCTAGCACTTACACCAAATACTGGAAAAATATATTAATACATATTTAAATTAATTAATTAATTAAAATTAAAGTCAAAGCTTAAACATTCATGAAATTCATGAGACCAACTAAGAATGCCCGGATGAATTTGGTAAGATTAACATGGAAAGGACCCTTAGAACTCAAAAGAATGAAACAAGAGAGAACAGAAAGCATAGATTAATCATATCAGAGAAATCAATTATAGAGAACGGCACAGAAATAAAGGAAAATGAGAAAGTGAGATAAGTCGTTTAATACTGAGAATTGAACTTTAAATTCTGTTTAACTTTGAATTGAATTTTAAATTTTTTTAAATTTAAAGTTAGGAGATTTTCTGGTGATTTTATGTTAGCTAATGTGTAAACTGTCTGAATCATAACAAAGTAAACAATAATTTGAAGAAAGAATTCATGGTTATAATGTAAGGTGTATTTGAAAATGAGAAACAAGTTTAAAAGAAACTTTCATAGACCAAAATTAAATCATGAATCTGCAATTTTGTTTTAGGCTTTTGTTGGTGTGATGTTAGTAGGTCCAACAGGTGGAGGAAAGACAACAGTCAGACAAATTTTAAAAAGAGCATTAACGCTATTATCAGTTACAAATTTAGAAACAACTGGAGACATCAATTCTAGCTCACAGGTAAATGTTCTAAATGGCAGTAATTGACATGACTCTCTGTTGTTCAAATCTTAATGTATTCCTAAGTAAAATTTTGGGATCAATTTACCGAAGTATGTACTTTTTCAAATATGTTGTTGGGAATTTGGGAATTTTGTAGATAGAAATTATTATAGTAATGAGATTTTTCTACTTAAATATTAGACTGGTAATAATTAGTATGAAATAAAATTGAGGATTTTTTTCACTGGTTTTGTTACTTATTTCTCTTCATTTAGTAAGCTTAATGGAATTTTAAGACCAATTTTATTGTTTAAGTAATCAATATCTTTAGATTAATATAATCCTTTTCTAATATCTATGTAATACATTTTATTTAATCTTTGCAATGTTTTGTTCTCATCGAACTCAGTCTAATCTTTCATATTTTATTAAATTATTTTAAGCATCTATGTTTAATATAAATTATTAGCATAATGAGTCATATTGATATATTTACTGTTGTCCTTAAGTTACTACAAGAGATACTTTCTATAATATAATTTTATTCAATACAAAAAACACTAATAAATAGTATATATTATAATATTTTATTCAAAGACCTATTGTTGGTAATATAGTCCAAACATTCTGATAAGTGAGATTCTTAATTTTGTGAATTTTCCTTTCAGTTAATATGTATTATTCAACTTCAAAATGTCAAAATTTTTGACATTGGGAAGTGTAGGTTATACACTTTTATTTTTTAAATACATTATTTGGCTATTTTAGGCCTCTTGTATTCGATGAGGGTTTGATGATTGGAGTTTTCATTTCTAAAAATAGTTAATCTGAAATATTAATAAAAATTACATTCAATCTATAGGTCATTTAAGGACTAACAGTATTAATATGAAGTTTTTCTAGTACATGAACATATGATCTCTTCATTTTTAGAAATTTTTTTTTCTTTTTGGTTTTTGGGCCACACCCGGTGACGCTCAGGGGTTACTCCTGTCTATTCGCTCAGAAGTCGCTCCTGGCAGGCACGGGGGACCATATGGGGAACCAGGGGATTCGGCCACGGTCCGTCCTAGGTTAGCGCAGGCATCTTGCCTCCAGCACCACCGCCCGGCCCCCAGAAATTATTTTTTTTGTAGTCTCAAAGCATAGGTTTTTCTCCTAAGATGGTTAAGATTATTCCTAAGTACTTTATTCTTTGGATACTAATATAATTGAAATTTCTCCTTGATGGATTGTTCACTAGCAATCCTAGCCTACTGATTAAATACTTATTATAAGCCCAGGGTCTCTGTGGTGCCACTCAAACTTGGTATTGCTAGAGACCATAGAGCAAAGAGCACTGTTGGACATCCAAGTTAGAGACCACTACATGCACTATAGCTATTTTTTGTGCTAACTTTATATTTTGAAGGAGTGCTTATTCATTTCTTAGCTCTATAAGTTGTAAATCCCTTGGGGTTTCTACATATAGAATCACGTCATATTGAGATAGATAGTTTTACCTATTCCTTTCCAATTTGTATCATTTTTCTTTGCTTAGTTGTTAAGTTGAATTTTGCAGTGCATATTTGATAGTGAATGGAAGTGCCAGGACTATACCCAAAGGTGCTTGGGGAATCAAGTAATCAGGCAACAAGCTTAGAGTCTCATACATGCAAGCAATGTGCTCTGACACTTGAACCATATCCTTGGTTACTAAAAAGAATAATTTTAATATTATGACTAATTTTATCTAGTAGATTAATTTTTGCTATTTCTTAAAATGACTGCCTTTATAGACAATCATTCTTTGGAATGAGTAAAAAATGTCTCCTAAAATCATTTTGTAATAAAAATACAAAAGTGATAATACTTGTCCTATTAGCAACCTAACTGGAGCTTTCTCAGATTACAGGGAAAAAAGCAAAAGTAGATACTTGTATTTTCAATCCAAAGTGCATCACTCTTGATCAACTCTATGGGCACCTGGATACTAATACTATGGAATGGAAAGATGGATTATTATCAGCGGCAGTTCGGAATTATGTATCCTTAAGCTCTACAAAGAATTTACCAAAGCAAGATGTCAAAAAGGAACAAAAATCTCAAACCTCAGATGTACCTAATGTAAGTTTAGTGTAGAATGTACTCATTCTACATTATTTCTGTGTGTTTCTATTATTGGAAAATCATTAGATACTTTCTAGTATAAAAGTAAATTTGGGTACTGAGTCTTGAGTTTTGGGGGTAATTACCTGGGATTGAGGTCAATACTCAAGGCCTCTTCCTAGGTCTGTGCTCAGGAGTGATCAATCTCTGCAGTGTATGGGTATCACATGTTGTGCAGGGATGAATCTGCAGTTAACTCTCATGCAAGGCAAATGCCTTTTTCTTCTATTATCTCTTTGGACCCCTAAATAAACTCATTAATACTAAGGTTTACTTACTGTATTTGCAGGCGTATAAGACGACCCCGTAATTTTATAGTTAAAACATAGGTTTAAGCCTATATTCGCTGTATAAGACAGAAAGTTCCTGTGCTGCAACCGTATGTACCAGTAAGCCAATCACAACAAGCAAAGGTTCAAAGGGTATACTGGAATAGACTTTCTCTCTGACTCCGGCCCATTTGAGCAGGCTTTTGACAGTGTAGATTCGGGTACAGAACATTGCCTAATTTCCACGCATCAAAAGCCTGCTTGGATTTGGCCGAGTTAGAGAGGCGGTTGGAGCAGCCGTGCAGTGATTGGTGCAGGATCGAGTTGGAAAATTCGTTTTGTGGCAATATCTAGATGATTTTCATTTATCGGCATATCCAGACATTTTTCAGGATATACTCAGCGTATAAGACGACTCCCGATTTTCGGTTGACTTTTTTGTTTCAAAAATCGTCTTATACACCGGCAAATACGGTAAAAAGAGAAAAGGTTGGTAAAAAAGAAAATTTTCTCATTTTCTTATTTTCTAGGATTGCTTTGACTATTTTGGGTGCAGCGGAGTGTAGTGGGTGTATTATTCTATATGAATTATAGGAGTGTTTGATCCGAGTCTTTCAAAACTGTCATGGGTATTTTTATAGGGACTGCATTGATTTTATATAGTGCTTTGGCCAATATTGTCATTTTGACAATGTTGATCCTTCCCATCCATGAACAGAAAATGGGTTACCATCTTATTTCTTTTAGCAGTAGTTTATAGTATTCTCTATACAAGTCTTTCACCTCTTTTGTTAGGTTAATTCCCAGATACTTGATTTTTCTGAGGTACGATTGTGAATGAGACTGAGCTTATAAAATTCTCTCTTTCATTTTATTATTTGCATATACAAAGCCATTTGCTTTTTTTTTTTTTTTTTTTTTTTTTTTTGGTTTTTGGGCCACACCCAGTGACGCTCAGGGGTTACTCCTGGCTATTCGCTCAGAAGTCGCTCCTGGCAGGCACGGGGGACCATATGGGAACCGGGGGATCCAACCGTGGTCTGTCCTAGGCAAGGCAGCAGGCACCTTACCTCCTGCGCCACCTCCCGGCTCCCAACTATTTGCTTTTATATTATTTTATTTTACTGTGTAAGTCTACTGTTTCTAGATGCTTTGCCTTAAAGTCTTTAGGGTTTTCTAAGTATAGTAGTATGTTCTCTGAAAATAGTGAGTTTCTTTTCCAATCTGAATGCCCTTAATATGCCATTTTTATTAATTGCTATAATGAGAACTTACAGTACTATACTGAACTTTAGTGTTAAAAGAGGCACCTTTTCTTGTGCTGATTTTAGAGGACTGAAAGGCTTTCTTTCACCTTTTCACCACAGTGCAATGTTTGCTGCGGATTTGTGGTAAATGGTTTAGACTATGTGGAGAAAACTTCCTTCAATTCCGATTTTATTGAGCTTTTTTTTTTTTCAATCATGAATGGGCATTAGATCTTGTCAAATGTTTTCTATTGATGCGGTAATTAACATTTATTGCCTTGTATATATTAAAACATCTTTGTGAGACATTTGTTTTACATGTGCTCAACCCAGGCGTAAGGTCACCCAAGTATCACTAGAAGAATTCCTAAGTGCAGAGCCAGGGGTGAACCCTGAGGATCACTAGGTATGATCCCAAAACAAACGAGCAAAAATTCTTATATCCCAGATTGAATCCTACTTGGTAAATAGTGAATTATCTTTTTGACATATTGTTGAATTCAATTGGATATTTTGTTGAGTAAATTTTCATCTATGTTCTTCAAGGATATAGACCTATAATTTTCCTTTCTAGAGTTATCCCTGTCTGCTATTAACATTATAGTTATGCTTTACACATAAAAACTATTGGGAAGAGTTCCTGTTTCTTCAACTTTTGGAAAAACCTGAAAAGAATTGGTCTTCTTTAAGTTTGGAAAATCTCACTAGTGAACTCATTGGAGCCAAGGCTTTTGTTTTATGGGAGATTTTTTTTATGTGTGTTGTCCTTTCTTCTTCCTTGATAATAATTGGTCTGTTCAGGCACTCTATTCTTAGTTCAACCTTAGGAGGTTAATAAGAATCCAAAAATGTATTTATTTCTTCTAGGTTCTCCAGTTTTGTGTCATAAAGATTTTCAAATTTATCCTTGATGACACTTCGAATTTCTGTGATATCTCAAATCAGGAGAGGGAAAGGGTATTGAGATGGTGGAGGTACCATGGGACAAGTGGAGGAAAGTAGACACTTGGGGGAAGAGTGTGATGAGAGATCGTATTGTGTATGAAGTCCTATAATTAACAGTATTAAAAATTAGGGTGCCTAAAATAAAATTTTAAAAGAAAAATATCTAGAGAAAAATTACAAGGTATACAGGAACAAAAGCAAAATATAACATTTTAGGTTTTGTACTTTTTTTTTCTTTTTATTGTTTTTGGGGTCAAAACCAGCATAGCTCAGGACATGCTCCTATTACTGACTCTGCACTCAGGGATCATTCCTAGTAAAGCTTTGGAGACCATATATGATGCTGGGATCAACCTATATCAGCTATGTGCAAGGCAAGCTCTCAAAATCTGTGCTACTGTTCATGTCCCTGCAGTTTTAAGAAAGAATGAAGTCAAGGGTACTTGCTTTTAAAAGTATGAAAATTGGGACAGGAGTGGAAAGGGCATTGGGGTTCTTGGAAGGAGGTCAGTATAATGGCTATGGGTTTGGTGTTGGAATTATGTGCATGAGAGATCACCATGACAGTATTGTAAGTCATAGTACCTCAATAAGATAAAAGACATGCAAGTAGATTGCCTAGTGATTCTGGTCCGACCATAGACCTTCTCAGTTGGAAATTTTTAACAGAAAAGTAAATATTTGACAACAAAATCTTCACATAATAAGTAGAAAAAATTTTAAAAATTAAGTTCTCATTTGTAATAAGTAGAAATTATTAGTAAATTTCAAAAAATAATATTTGGAATCAAGCATATTAGCAAAGTTTTTTCTAAATAATAGTCTGACATAATTCCAAAGCCATGAAATAAGCTCACATATGTCTGAAAACAATTTTAGATAAGCACATTTAAATTTTTAACTATACACTTCCTATGCTTTAGGAATATACTCTTAATAATTTATCTTTGTAAGGTTTTCTTGTAAATATTTAAAATGTTTAAAATAAATATTTGTTATCTGTACTAATTTTTCACAATTTATAAAAGTAACTTTATGAATATATTCTGTATACTTATATTTTCATTAAAATATTTAAGATGTTGCTTACTAACAAATACGCAGCAATCCTTATAAATTATGGGTTTCTATGAAGTATTATGTATAAATTATTAGTTTAATCTTCCTTAGATTAAATACTATTTTAACATTGGAAAATTTATCTTTTTTCCACTAACATAAAATGATCATAAATACAAAAAAGTAAATATAAAATAGGTCTTTCTACATTCTGTTTGTATGCTTTGGGACTATAGTCAATGGTGCCCAAGTGCTACTTTTAACTTGTTGCTCAGGAGATCATCTTTGATTAAACATGGGCCTTCCACATGCAATCCATGTACTTTGCCCTTTGAGCCAACTTTCCAGTCTCATGCATTCTTTATTGTGCCTCTTCGTTTTAATAGCAGAATGATTTTTATTATAACAGCTTTAGAGTGCTAGTACAGATTTGTAAACATTCTTTTAGGATTTCCTACGTATTTTGATTTTCTCTTTTATACAAAAGTTATTTTATAATTATAGCTATTGGTTTTCATAATTGTAATAGTGTAACTTGTGCTAACATTTTTTCTATTGCTAATCCTTTCTATTACTATTTATTGATTAAAACAAGTTGAGCTTATTGTTCTCATTTATATTTATTGATTTATTATTTATTATTTTTCATTAGCAATACTAAAGAATTTGGAAGATACTTTCACAACTCTATTTGTGTCTAAGATTCACCTCACCTTTCATAAAGTTCAATTTTTTCAAATCTTCATTCTCCTGTCCATTTCTCTCATTTTGTTTTCTACAAACTCATTTTCAGTCATTCTTATTCTTCATATGAGTCTAAAATATTTGACATATGTCTTTCATTTTGTGTCTTAGTTCTCTTACCTTTATCATTTCATTCCATCTATCCTTTCTGGATCTTAACTGGTATAATTTTTAATAACAAAGTAGCATTCCACTGGAGAGATAGCACAGCGATAGGGCATTTGCTTTGCATGCAGCTGATGAACTGTGGTTCGATTTCTGGTATCCCATATGGTCCCTCATGCCTGCCTGGAGCGGTTTCTGAGCTCAGAGCCAGGAGTAACCCCTGAGTGCTGCCGGCTGTGACCCAAAAACCAAAGAGGAAAAAAAACATTTTATTATATTAATTGATTTGCAAATAAATGTCAAACCCTCTGATTCCTGGAATGACATAGGAAAAACCCACTTGATCATAATGTGAATCAGTGACCACATTAAGAGATCAATAATTTTCTTGATGTGCTGTTGGAATGGATTTGTCAATATTATATGGAGGACTTGTGTCTGTAATATAGAGTTCTATAATTTTCCTTTTTATGTATGTTGTCCCTTTCTAACTAGGATTCAGAATGATTTTGAGCTCAACATGTTTGGAGATGTTCATTTCCCACTGTGATTTTTTTTTTTTTGGAAGAGTTTGAGCAGCATGAAAGTTTTATAGAATTAACTACTAAAGTCATCCTATCCCATGCTTTTGTGCATAAAGAGACTTTTGATTACTTTTATGATTTATCTGTGATTGTTCTATGAAAAGTTCTTTCTGTTTTAATCTTGGAAGATTGTATACTTCTAAAAAGTATAGCTGTTTCTTCAAGACTGTGTACTTCTTTGTATATAAACCATCATAGTTGGGCCTTATGATCCTTTGTAATTTGACAATTTCCTGTTTCTATTTTTAGGCCCCACCCATCAGTGCTCAGGGGTTAATCTTGGCTCTGCACTCAGAAATCACCCCTAGGAGAACCATATGGGATGTCAGGGATTGAACCCCAGACCATCCCAGGTCAGCCGCGTTCAAGGCAAATGTCCTACCACTGTACTATTGCTCCGGCCCCTTTTTATTCAGTTTTTCTCTCTCTGGGTTTTGTTTGATTGGTTGGTTAACTGATTATTGGCCATACCTTGCTGTGCTCAGGGCTTACTTTTGAATTTGTACTCTGGGACCACTCCTGGCAGAGTTTAGGAGACAATAAAAGAAATCAAACCTAGGATAGATACATGCAAAGCAAGTGCTTTAATCTCTTTTTTTTTTTTTTTTTTTGTTTTTGGGTCACACCCGGCAGTGCTCAGGGGTTACTCCTGGCTCCATGCTCAGAAATCGCTCCTGGCAGGCACGGGGGACCATATGGGGCACCGGGATTCGAACCGATGACCTTTTGCATGAAAGGCAAACGCCTTACCTCCATGCTATCTCCTGGGCCCCAAATCTCTGTACTATCTCTCTGACCCCATCTTCTGTCAACTTGAGCCTAGCTGTAGGGTTATCAATTTTATTGATCCTTTCGAATTACTACCTCTTGGCTTTATTGTTTTTTTTTTTATTTTCAGTTAAGCACCATAATTTATAATATAGTCTATAATAAAAGTTTGTGCCATACAGTGGTATTTTATATATTTTGGTTTTTGTTTTTATTTATTATTTCCTTCCTTCTAACTGACTTGCTCTGCTAGTTTCTTACTTACTAGCTCCTTTAAGTGTAACATTGTATTATTTGTTTGAGATATATTTTATTTATTGATGTCAGCCTTTATTGCAGTAAGCTGATTGCTTATATTTTTAGCTATTTAATCTAATGTTTTCCATATTTTAGTCACTTTGAATTGTCTATTGAAGTAAATATAATTTTAAATATAAAGTATTACCAAATAAAGACTTTAAAATAATTACATGTTTTAGATTTTTGGACTTGGAGACTCATATACAAAAGATATTGATGATAATATTTTTATACACAAGATAAAGAAAGATGATTTGCTTTCAAAAACTCCAGGTAAGTATTAGTATCAAATTCTATAAAGATTAATAATTAACCTTCAAGACATAGTAGACCAATATGAGCTTGATTTATAGTTTCAAATGTTTTTATTAATGATTCACTGTATTTCAACTAACTTTTTATACATCTATTTAGAATGTGTGTAGTATTATCACATTCTACTACAGTACATGCTTATTTTATGGAAATTCTATAGCTTACTTTTACTTTATAAATAACTATTAATAACTCATTAGAACAAAGAAAATATTAAAAGTGGAAATAAATATTGTGTAGATAACAGTAGTGGCAACCTCCAACCTTAGTAGTAGGACTTTAGAAAAATCTATTTCTTGGGGGAAAAATCATGCAATCCAAGTATTTTCATGTAAAGTGAATTGTGAACCAATTTTATGCCAAATAGTTTGTAATGTGTGAAAGAAATAACCTATATGTACATGGCAAAGACCCTGTCCAAACAAGCTGACAACTTACTGCAGAAACCCCAGTCATTGCTCATTGTTATTACAGGTTGAGCCTCATTATCACTATATACCAAATGTGTTCCAGACTCTGAAGGTATTCAATTTGTTTTAATTCAATTTATTCCACTCCCTGGAGTGCCTGAATAAATACCATATGGTATTCTGTTTGGGAGAATAAAGTGATTGAGTCTAAGAATCTTCCACAGGGCCAGAGAAATAGGTCAGGAGTTACTTTCCTTTCCTAGTATACAGCTGATCCAAGTTCAGTCCCTGACACTCTACATTGTACCCCATGCATCACCAGGAGAGATCTCTAAGCATAAGCCAGGATTAATACCTGAGAACCTCTGGATATGGCAAAAAAGAGAAATTGGGAAAAGGAGGAGAATACAGAGAAAAATAAGGAAATTTTCTATTTTCATGTGACCTATTTATACCTCTCCTATCCTGAACTATTGATTTTCTAATACTATGGAACAAGGTTGTAAGCGTTAAGTGTGAAAAGGTGAATAAGTGGGTTCTCAATGTAAAATGCTCTAAATTGATTTTGTTCTTTTCTCAAAGGAAGGTGCCTCCTGTTCCTGTTTTCCAGAGTATCATATTCAAAAATTATTCATACAGGGAAGGAGATAGCTCATAAAGCACATGAAAAAGATGTTATATTATATAAAATATTTATCATAAAAATTTATTATATAAATAATAATTCATGGATATTTTATCCAAGAGTTAAGGATACAATTAGGAAATCTATGAATATCAAAACAATGCTTAGACCATGCTTAGGTATAGAGTATAAATATTTATTCATTCTTAACAGCTAACAGGCAGCATATGTCCAGGTTATTATTGTCCATCCAAACGAAATAGAAATATTATAATGAAATTAAACAGATTACTCTCAAGTTCATCTCAGCTATATTAACATATATATTTCTAGACTTTGACTGGCAATGGATTATCTTTGATGGCCCAGTGGATACTTCTTGGATAGAAAATATAAGCTCTATGCTAGA
The DNA here is from genome assembly GCA_004027635.1 of Crocidura indochinensis. NCBI lineage: Eukaryota > Metazoa > Chordata > Mammalia > Eulipotyphla > Soricidae > Crocidura > Crocidura indochinensis. The sequence continues at coordinate 11,222 of PVKC010016686.1, forward strand.
TGATACTAAAACATTGTGCCTAGCAAATAGTGAAAGAATCATTTTAACTGAAAAAATTAGAGTGATTTTTGAAGTGGACAATCTCTCTCAAGCCAGTCCTTCCATTCTCAGCCAATGTGCTATGGTCTATATGGTAAGTTTTCAATCACATCTTTTTTAACAAAGGAAAGTGCCATTTAGGTCATTGGTCATTATCATCAGTTCAATGGAGTGATCCCAATATTTAAGAAGATCTGTAGGGGTTAAAAAGATAGTACAGTAGGTAGGGCACTTATCATGCATATGGTTGACGTGGATTGGATCCCTGGCACCCCTGTGGTCATCTGAGACCCACTAGAGTAATTACTAAAGTCAAAAATTACTCATGGGCACCACTGTATGTGACTTCCCCAAAAACCCACCCCTCAAAAAGTTCAGTGTCTGGTAAATCTTCCTAACTCAGAAATAAGGATCAATGTAATAACTTTTCTTATAAATACTATTCATTAAGTGAAATATTAGTATTTTATAAATAGCTCTGAGAAACGATTACTGCTGGTATACATTATTTCTTTCACAAAAAGAGCGTTTTGAAGATTTTTCATACCTACCTGTGACTCTTTTCACAAACCTGTGAAATGTATCAGCAAGTTAGTACTATAGAAAAGATGACATAGAAAAATATTTGTGTCATTATACATAAAATTATTGTTCATGCTCAGTCTTATGTTTGAATCTACTTATTTCAATGTAATAAAGGTAAATATAGTAATGGCCTTCCAGATAAGTAATTCAACCTTCCACATACACAGAGTCTCAACACATTTTCTTACATATAGTCACCTAATTGTTTATGGTCTTATAGTGGTTACGCACAAATCATTGTCAGGGCAATTGTCTAAATGCTTTTCAACACTTTCCCTTTAAAAAACAATTACTTTAAATTATATTTTGGTGGGGAGCAGTGGTGAAATGAAGGGATAGTTAAAAAGTAGGTAGATGTGATGCTTTTAATATTTTACATAAAATCATCCTGTGCTTTTCATTATTAGGATCCTGTTGACCTAGGTTGGGAGCCTTATGTTAAGTCGTGGCTTTTGAAAATTTCTAAAATTCTGAGTGAACCAGGAGTGCGTTATTTGGAATTACTGATTAAAATTAGTGCCACAGAGGGGCTACAATTTATACGACGGCATCAGAAATTTCAGCCTTTTCCTGTGCCAGAACTAACAATTATTAAAACTCTCTGCAGAATTCTTGAAGCTTTCTTTGAATGCGTTAGTGAAATTGGAGAGTTTAAACCAAGTGAGTTTCCCCAAGCCCCTGGGTCATGTTAACGCTATGATAGTCATTAAGTGAGAAATATGTATCGTTTGTTATATTTTGTTCAAGAACTTTTTTTGTTGTATCAAAGTAGCATGGTTGCAAAGTTATCCATAGTTGGATTTTAGACATACAACATTCCAGCATCCAGTGTCAATAACCCTCCTCCAGTACTCCCAGGTTCTATCCTCAACCACAGCTGCCTCTTGACATTTGCTTTTTAAAGTTTGGTTGTTAACATTTGGGTCTCATGAACCAAGAGAAGAGGCAAGCAGTGGAGAGAGCATTGGGGAGGAAACAGGGGCCATCAGTGGTGCAAATTGTGAACTGGTGAAGGGTATTTACATTATATGACTGAAACTCATCATGAACAGCTTTGTAACTGTGGGGGGAAAAAAACTCTATTATAAACAACCTTGTAACCATGATTTTTAAATATATATAATTAAAATAGAAATTGGTAAAACATATTTACCATGGTTAAAATTTTTAAATTAGTCTGATTTTTGCATAACTTTGAACAACCCTAAAATACCCAGTACAATTGTCATAACAATTCTATATCTTAAAATATGTGCTTAATTGAAATAGTCTTCCTAAAAAAATTCCACTAACTATAAAGTGCCTAAGGACACCAAAGAAGCCAAGTATAAGGTTACTTGGGCCATAGGTATTTTTGGTATTAAAATAAATTAAATTTTAACAGAATGATTTAATCCTACAGATCATGAAATACTTTTTATAATAGAATAAAAACTTAATCTATGAATAACAAAGATTTTTTGCTCTTCACTGTAACTTTTTACTTAAAATAAAATAGTACTTCTGAGAAAGTTTGACAAATATTACAAAGAGCTCTTAAATACTCTCCAATGATGTTTGTCAGTTGCTAGCATTTTACTAGATGAGCTCTTCTCTTCCATTCTCTTTTTAAAAATCACCTTTTGCAGTGCAGAAAATTTAGAACCGGTTATTATATTTTATTTTACTTTTCCCTTCTTTGGTGAGTTTCAACAAAAATTCACGAAAGTCTTTGTGAATGGGGAATCCCACTCATCATTAGAGTTGCATGGGAATGGTCATAAATAGCTGTGCAGATATTCACACAAATTTATATACATGCATATTTTATATCTATATGACATTTACCAAGCTGCTATCCCATTACAGTTTTCAGTGAGCTCTATAACAGCAAGATATATTGATCATTAAACCACCTAAACATTTTAATACTAATGATGAATATACTAGATGAATTGTTACATTTTCCTACTGTGTAGGATGTATTAAAAGTTCCTTTATGGGGCCCGGGAGATAGCATGGAGGTAAGGCGTTTGCCTTTCATGCAAAAGGTCATCGGTTTGAATCCCGGTGCCCCATATGGTCCCCCGTGCCTGCCAGGAGCAATTTCTGAGCATGGAGCCAGGAGTAACCCCTGAGCACTGCCGGGTGTGACACAAAAACCAAAAAAAAAAAAAAAAAAAAAAAAAGTTCCTTTATAATGTGTGGTGTTCACATGTTGCCTCAGAATCTGAAGCTTAGAGACTGAAATTTTTCTTAAATATCAAATCAAGGCCTGAGAGATAGTACAGGTAGTAAGGTACTACCTTATTATTCCACAGCACTTGACATGGTCAACTAAGCCTCACAGAGTGATCTCTGAGAACAGAGCCAGAATATGCCCTGAACAATGAAGGTGTGACCCTAAAACAAAAATAAATATCACACCATGTCCCTACACAAATATCTCAATGTTTTCTGTGGCAATTTGATGGTGAAGCCACAAATATACAACAAATGCTAAAACAGTTGAGAACAGTAACAAAAAGAATTATGAAATTTCCTTATCCCATACTTATATTGTTTAAAAACAATTCTTGAAGTTATGCATCTACATTAAAGTTTGGATTCCTCATGATATCTCCATGTCTGGACAAGGAATATCACAAAAGGTACCAGAGAATCCATTTCCTAAACAGGAAAACAGTGACAATTGTAGCACCAAAAGTTATTTGAATGAAGATTGTACACACAGTATCCATAATGTTCAGAAGCAAACACTGTCAGAAGCTATCTAAAGTACAAGTTGATTCAAACTCTCTTGGCAGGGGTATTGGCAGAACATACTAAAAGTATTCATACACTCCTCCATATATTTCTTATTCTGGAAATTTTCCTGAAGAAACTGTCACATATATGCACTAGAATTTATGAAGAGACCTTTATTTATAGAAGAATTATCTATAATCATAAAGATGGTAATTTTATCAATTGGAGAATTATGCAAAGTATGTTGCAACAAAATTATGTTGCAATATATTTTTAAGACATAATGATGGGCTTTAAATTGTTTAAATGATTGAGAACCAGGTCTATACGATCTTTTATTTTTAATCTTTTATGAAAATGTAATAGTTCATCCCAGATCATATTAAAATACATCGTATGTTCTAAAAAGAACAAAAGAATCTTATCTTGTACAAGAAGGATACTATATAATATTAGTATAACGAAAATGAACATAAAAAGCTAAAAATGAGGGGCCGGAGAGATAGCATGGAGGTAAGCATGGAGATAAGCATGGAGATAGCATGAAGGTAAGGACAGTGGTTCGAATCCCTGCAACCCATATGATCCCCCATGCCTGTCAGGAGCGATTTCTGAGCGTAGAGCCAGGAGTAACCCCTGAGCGCTGCTGGGCATGACCCCCCCCAAAAAAAAGCTAAAAAAGAATGACTATCCATCTTTGTGTTCCTCTGTAAATAGGTACTTTAGACAAAGTTAATTTAGACAAGAGATAACAGACAAAAGTTGAGTGAGGGACAACTACAATATGTCTAATGTGCACCTGCTTGTTTGATTTAATTTCCTAATTCAAAACTTTTAGCTTTTTTTTGTAATGTTATCCCTCATTAGGGCCCACTTATCTAGTTTTGAACGTGCATCATTTTTTAGAGATGGCACCTGAATATATTAAAGTTTTGTTTGGGAGGTAATTTACAAAAAGTTGCCAGGGTACAATGTAGAAAATAGTGTGTAAATTCATGCTACAAATAATTAAGAATTAATTGTGACCATTGCAGGACCATTCTTTTTTCTTTTATTTATTTATTTGGTTTTTTGGTCACACTAGGCAGCGCTCAAGGGTTACTCCTGGCTCTACGCTCAGAAATCACTCCTGGCAGGCTCAGGGGACCATTGGATTCTGCATAGGATTCTGCATGCAAGGCAAACGCCCTATCTCGATCTATCTCCATGCTATCTCTCTGGCCCCTTTTCTTTGTTCTTTTGTTTAGAGTAACTAACTCCCACTTTGATCAAATGAGCTAATTCTAGAAAATTGTATGTGAAGTAATTCACAAACTAAGAGATGTTATTGGTCAAAATACACAAATTAATCATCTACGTTTAAGGTCAAATGTTAATTTGGAGAAATATTCTTTTTTTAAAGTTTATTGGAGGAAAACTATATCTGAAAAAGCACTTGCTGCGAATTCAAAATTCAGGTTCAAGAAATTAAGAAGGTAAGTTCGGGGCCGGAGCGGTGGCGCAAAGTGGTAAGGCATCTGCCTTACGCGCTAACCTAGGATGGACGGTGGTTCGATCCCCCGGGGTCCCATATAGTTCCCTCAAGCCAGGAGCGATTTCTGAGCACTCAGAGTCAGGAGTCACCCCTGAGCATCACCGGGTGTGGCCAAAAAACAAAACAAACAAAAATGTAAGTTACACTCATTTATAGGAAATGTTGACTTATAAGATGCCAAACATAGGATAAATTATCTATAAATAAATCAATATCTTTATGACTTCATAACATAAAAATCCACTGAATTTTATTCCAGCTTAGGTAGAATCTTTGTATATCTAGCACATGGGTACCAAATTTTGAAGCGTGTTGTCTAAATAATATAGATAATGATACTATATTTAATAAGACTGATAAATTTGAGAAACAAATGAAGTTGGCCTATCTAAATTATAACTGTACAAGATTCATCTGCCTGACTTCTATCAGGTTGAACTTAATCAACTTTTAGGACCTGACGAGAGGAATAAAAGGTATATGACTTAATTTAGATATTTCTACATAGAATGGAGAATTGTCATTTCTTCTCTCATAAACAAGTAAACTATCAATGAGCCTCAAAGTAAATCTTTTGAATTAAATGAATGAAATAAGTGTTGAATACATACCTCTTTACACACATGGCAATATTAAAAATTAAAATGGTCTGAATTTATAATTAGCACCATTTATCAGAGGATACTTATCTATTAACTATAAAATTTTTGTTACTACTTAACTGTATTAGAACTTTAATAAAACCTCGATATGATATTGAAACAAGTGATTAAAATGCCATTTAAAAGATTTAACTTTAATCTTTTCATTTCTAGCTTTACCAATGTTGAAAATAAATGGTATCTAGAGAAAAATCATGACAAAGAAAAAATGTTGATTCAAAAAATTTTTGTGTTTGCTTATACATGGGCATTTGGAGGCACTTTAATGCGTGAAGATGAACATGAAGATGATATACTAACACATTTAAATTATAATCTCAATTCTCCTGCAAAAGTAACAAATGATTTTGACAACCTTGTTCATGAAGTATTTGAAAAAAATCCACAGCTAGGTAAGTTCTAGTATCAGAGCCATAATTATATTTTATTTAGTCAGTTAAGGCGTTTTAAGTATTTTGTGATTCCACACAAATTTCAAAATGTTTGTTTTATAACCTTGAAGAATGTCACTAAAATTTTGATAGGGATTAGTATTGAATCTGTCTATTGCTTTGGAGAAAAAAAACAATAGGAACAATCTTCACACTACCATCACACTACCAAGCTATCTAGCATTCAAATTGTTAGGATAAAAACAGATCCATGGACTCATGGAGTAGAATTGAGAGTACAGAATTAAATGCTTATATACACAGACAGCTAATTTGCAATTAATGACTACCCATGTCCTTATGTCATCTCTGGGTCAACATTCACCCATCTTTTCTGATTGATAGTTATGGTTTTGGTTCACAATGTTACCTTCTTTTTCCTCTACACATGTGCCTCAGTTCCTCCAGCTTTGCCCCTGAAATACTTCCAGTCAGCCTCATTGTTCCCCCAGTTTTTTCCCCAATTTGCATCTCAGACTATAATTTAGTGCCCAAGATTTATTATCAATTAATGTTGTTCAGAATCTTAAATAAAAACCTCTTTTTTATTTCTCAGACTTATTTCTCTTTCTTAAACATAGGCTTTGACCTTCCAACTGGTCAGCATTCGATCTTCGGATATTTTGTGGATATAGAACAATGTGATTACATATTATGGTCAGAATTACTTCCTAGTGTTCACACATTAATTCAAAAAGGTAAGAGTAATTACAGAAATAATACTTCAATTTCTCTAACATTAACGGAAAGCTTTATATGTAAAGTAACTTATGTCAATGATTTTGAGTGCTAATATATTCTAAGCTGGAGCAGGAAGAAGTTTAGATATGTTCTTACAAAACTTGCCTTTAAAAATCACTTTTCCCAACTTTAAATTATATTACAAAGCAATAGTCATTAAAGCAGCATGGTATTGGAATAAAGACAGACCCTCAAATCAGTAGAATAGACTAGAGTATTCAGAGAATGCTCCCCAGAAATACAATCAATCAATCTTTGATAAAGGGGGCAAAAAATGCAAAATGGTGCAAAGAGAGCCTCTTTAACAAGTGGTATTGGTACAACTGGTAAGTCACTTGCAAAAAAAAAAAAAAAGGGCCTCAGACCTCCAGCTAACATCATGCACCAAGATGGAATGCAAATGGATTAAAGACCTTGATATCAGACCGGAAACCATAAGATATATAGAACATGTAAGTAAAACACTAGGAAATTGAAACTAAAGGAATCTTCAAGGAAGAAATAGCACTCTCCAAACATGTCAAAGCAGAGGTATACAAGTGAAACTATATTAAGCTGAGGAGCTTCTGCACCTCAAAGGAAATAATACCTAGGATACATGAGCCACTACAGAATGGGAGAAGTTATTCACCCAATACCCATCATATAAGGGGCACTTATTTAAGATATACAAGGTACTGACAGAACTTAAGAAGACAAAAACATCTAACAGATAATTTCTCAAAGAAGAAATACAAATGGCCAAACAGCACATGAAAAAATGATCCACATCACTAATCATTAGGGAGGTACAAATCAAAACAACAATGAGGTGCCATCTCACACCACAGAAACTGGCACACATCACAAAGAACAAGAACAATCAATGCTGGCAAGGATGTGGAGAGAAAGGAACTCTCATTCACTGCTGGTGGTAATGCCATCTAGTCCAGCCCTTATGGAAAACAATATGGAGATTCCTCAAATAACTGGAAATTGAGCCCTCATTTGACCCAGCTATACCACTTCTAGGGATATACCCCAGGAACACAAAAATACAATTCAAAAATCCCTTTCTCACACCTATATTCATCACAGCACTTTTTACAATAGCTAGACTCTGGAAACAACCAAGATGCCCTTCAACAGATGAATGGCTAAAGAAACTGTACACAATGGAATATTATGCAGCCATGAGGAGAGATGAAGTCATGAAATTTTCCTATACATGGATGTACATGGAATCTATTATGCTGAGTGAAATAAGTCTGAGAGAGAAAAATGCATAATGGTCTCACTGATCTATGGGTTTTAAGAAAAATGAAAGACATTCTTGCAATAATTTTCAGAGACAAAAGAGAGGAGGACTGGAAGTTACAGCTCACTTTACGAAGCTCACCACAAAGAGTGATGAGTTTAGAAGCTCACCACAAAGAGCGATAAGTTTAGTTAGAGAAATAACTACATTGAGAACTATCCTAACAATGAGAATGTATGAGGGAAATAGAAAGCCTGTCTAGAGTGCAGGTGGGGGCGGGGTGGGGAGGAGGGATATGTGGGACATTGGTGATGGGAATGTTGCACTGGGGATGGGGGATGTTCTCTTACATGACTGAAACCCAACCACAATTATGTTGTAATCAAGGTGTTTAAATAAAATATTATTTAAAAAAAAGAAAACTGCTAGTCAGAAATCACTAGCCATATATAGCAAATATTTATAGTATGCAAAGTAATTTTTCACAATATTCTGTTCTTAAATATAAAAAATTAATGAAAATTGCAGAATTTTGAGAGTTTCATTGAACTTTGAGGTGAGAATTTAATGAACAATGTCATACAGAGTTCTTCCATATATATAAAATTTAACATGTGAATATCTTGAACTTTTTTGACGGAAGATTTCTCTTATCAAAGAATTCCAATGTTTTTTTTCCTAGGAGTTTTCTTTTAAAAACAATCAAAGTAAGACTTTATTACATCTACCAACAACCCCATACTGGCCAGTCAGAAGGGTCACCTCCCAGAGAGGCCTGGGGTTACAAGCCAATTTATATAGGGTTTTTGTAGGGAAGTTCACAGTTGGGAAATGGAAATGCTTCAGCAAGGAAGATTAGATGCTTGGGTGGGTTGGTCATATGCCTTAGGTAGCTCCTTGTGGTTTATAACTGGATCTTGCATTATGCCATAGAAAAAGCAGAACTTACTCTCAAGAACAAGGAACTATGCTTCCAGGCCCTTCTCTGATTCAGAGGCCAGGGCAATTCTTTTTATGGGCCTGGGTCAAATCGTTGACTCCTGATTTGGTTCCCTAACCCCATCTATGGGCACATAGACTGAGACTTTACTATTAAGTATCTTTTTTTTTTTTTTTTGGTTTTTGGGTCACACCCGGCAGCGCTCAGGGGTTACTCCTGGCTCCATGCTATCTTCAGGGCCCCTACTATAAGTATCTTTTTTTTTTTTTTTTGGTCACACCCGGCAGCGCTCAGGGGTTACTTCTGGCTCCATGCTCAGAAATTGCTCCTGGCAGGCATGGGGGACCATATGGGGCACCGGGATTCGAACCGATGACCTTTTGCATGAAAGGTAAACGCCTTACCTCCATGCTATCTCCCGGGCCCCAACTCTTAACTGCACCTATGAAAGTCTAAATAGAACAGGTGAGGAAATCTTATGGAGAAAAATGAGAAACCCCAAATAAATTATGTTGGTCAATTTTTTAGAAAAGAGATCCACGATGTGACAGTTTGACACACAAATCCTTCATTCACTGTTCATGTAATAGTTCAAGTATAGGGGCCCAGGAGATAGCATGG
>PVKC010016687.1:0-20642 GCA_004027635.1 Crocidura indochinensis
ACTCTTCCTTTAGACACAAAACATCCTCCCTTTTTATTTAAAGTAAAAACAGGTTTTATTTGAAGGCATTGAGAAAGGGAAGTGAGAGGATAAGAAAAAGAGAGTAACATGCTCCAATAGCAAGCTTGGGCTTTTCCAAAGGTAGAGAGATTCTTGTACTCAACCCAGCATGATAGTAAGAAAGTCCTCATCTCAAGAGGGGAGATGCAGATGGCATATGCTCAGGTGCCAGGTACCCAGGCAGTACATAGGCACCAAAATCCTCTTTTATATACAAACAATCTCTGATTATTTTCCCATCTTTCCTATATCTCATCTTAATTTCATATGAGAGCAGTTTTCCTCAGGTCACAAATTCTCTCAGTTAAACTCTCTATGTCAACATTTTTAAATCACTACAAATCCCAAAATAGACTTGATGTCATACTATTAGCTCTTCATCTTGTCTGGCTTGAATATGTTGGATAAACAGAGAATGATAGTTTCCACACTTATGTCACTTGGGGAGGAGGAACAAACCTCTGCAAAATTTTAAGCCACAAAGATAATACAACATGCATAACTCAAAGTTTAAAAAATGGTTATTTTTTTCTCCTATCAATAGAAACATTAAAGCTAGGAACCTTTTTGTTGTTGTTTATAAACATCCTTTAACTGAATCACAGTGAGTTACAAAGATATTTATGATTGGGTTCCAACACCAATCCTTTCATTAGCATTTATCACCCTCAAACAATATCCCCAGTTTCCTCCCCATCCTCCAGCCTGCCTCTGTGGCAGACTTTTCACCTCCACCATCATCTCAGTGCTCCCTAGGAAGTTGAAAGTTGGGTTTTTCTAAGGAAAAAAATGAAAACCATATAAGTATTTGGTTCCTTGGTTTTCACCTAAGCTCAATATATTAGGAACCCATGACTTTGAACTAAAGTAGCATAAATTCAGGTTCTTCAACAGAAATATATAGACAGATGCTCAAAAGTGATTCCTGTGGACAGAGCCAGAAGCCCTGTGTGGCCCAAAAAAACCAATAAAAAATAAAAGAAAGGAACCCACATCTTCTATTTCTCATCTTTCCCTAATTGGATGTGCCCTCCTCAAAAAAATACTGTATTAACTCAATTGATTAACTGTATTAACTCAATAATTATTTACTCAATTCCACAATATTTAAAGTTCCATTTTAACCATGTTTTATCTAAATTAAAAGGGCGTGGATGGGAGTGGTAGTTTATGGATAAGAAATCACTGCAAAGTCTAGTGCCTTGAAACAAAAACATTTACCATCAGATGTTTTCTCTGGGTCAGAGATCTAGGAACAGTCTAAAGACCTATTCTGCCTCAAGGGCACATTGGAGGCTGCACTTAGTTACTCATTTAGAAGCAGGACTATGACTGTCCTTGGACATGACAGGACTGAGAGTCCATTTTCAAAATGGCCCCTTCAAAGATGGCATGCAGGAGACAGCCATTCCTTACCACCTGGGCCTCTGCATTGACTGCCTGAGAGCTGAAGGTTTCCCACATTAAGAGTATTACAGGAGAAAGGAAGGAGCCAAGGAACCTTTCTTAAGCAACCTCATATGCCTTATTTATCTACTGATTAAAATAAATCCAGACTTTAATGGAAGGAAAGGAATAGGCTTCACTATTGGAATTTCTAGTTGTATTCTGAACTACCATAGTGAAAAATCTTGGCTCCATGATCCATTTATGACAGTTCTTTCTGAAAGGAAAGAATCTCCACCTAAGCAAGCATTTAAAACACATCTTTTTTTTTAATAAGGAAACTATGTCCCTTATGGAATGAATATGGCTGGAAAATAGTCAAATGTTGCATGTTATGAAGCCTTTTTAATTTGTTGAAAGCTATATGCTTAAAGCTTTCACCATTGTAATGTACTCAGATTATTTATATCGACAAACTTTTACACACACCTCCAACACTTTACTAAAACCATTTAATTTGATATTTTAAAAACTATAACCACATTAGATGATTTACTGATGACATAAAAAAATTTTTTTTTTGGTTTTTGGGCCACACCCGGTGACACTCAGGGGTTACTCCTGGCTATGCGCTCAGAAGTTGCTCCTGGCAGACACAGGGGACCATATGGGGAACCAGGGGATCGAACCGTGGTCCGTCCTAGGTTAGCACAAGGCAAGGCAGGCACCTTACCTCCAGCGCCACCGCCCAGCCCCCATAAAAAAATTTTTAATATGGGAAATGCTGACTAACAAGAAAACAAGTTTTTTTTTAAAGAGATGCTTCAAACCTTATCTACATTTATTGAGACACCAGGATAAACTACTCTTTAGTATTCAGTGCTCTTAGAGTCTAGGGTTTTGTTTTGTTTTGTTTTGTTTTTTGAGGTGTGTGTCTAGGAGATAAATAGCTTCCCCTCAAAGTGTCTTCCCTTCTAATAGATTGCTCTGAGTCCCAGCCCTTTATCCCCTCACCTTTCCTATATTTCTGCCCTACAAGAAACAAAGTACCTTATTCACTTTCCTCTTCTATTAATATCACATGAAATCAAAGTCTAAAGGTGACTTTTTAAAAATAAATGTAGTCCATATTTTTAGTTCACAAGAAATAGAAAACTACTATAACAAAAAAAGAAAGAAAGAAAATTCCTGGTAAAAGAAGTATATTTGGGGGTCGGAGAGATAACATGGAGGTAAGGCGTTTGCCTTTCATGCAGAAGGTCATCGGTTCAAATCCCAGCGTCCCATATGGTCCCCCGTGCCTGCCAGGAGCAATTTCTGAGCATGGAGCCAGGAGTAACCCCTGAGCACTGCCGGGTATGACCCAAAAACCAAAAAAAAAAAAAGAAAAGCATGTTTGACTCATAGAAAAAATTATCATAGTCCATAAAAGCATGACCATAGACTTGCTGGACTATTTGTGCCTGAGATTGCCTACAGGTCCCCCCACCCCTTGAATGTCTTTGTAGTACTAATTTTTACAAGATGTTTTTATGCAGATAGGTGCTTGAAAAGATTTATGTGGAAGCCAACAGAGCATCTATATACAGACCTATTATAAGTTAAATTTCAGAGACTACATTGTATAAAAGAAGTTCTTGCTTTTATATCACTGCTCAGTTACATTGTTGCCTTGATCTTTTCTTATCCCAGTCATTTAGGAATAAGCTACTACATTATGTCTTTCTGTATATTTTTTTCTTCATCTGTTTCTGCACCTCTCCCTCAACACTGAAGTCATCACTATTAACTTTCTCAAGGTTTCAAGTCTAGAACCATGGTCACCTATGAGAAATTCAATGCCTTAATACCAGTAAAATGTTATCATTCCCATAGCTAAACAACCAACCTATGTTTCTGAGACAGATATCTATCTAATAGAAATAGATATTCCAATAAATATCTATTCTGATCCTTCATTTAGAAGTCCCAGAATTCCTCAAACACAAAATTTACAAAAATGAGATACACTTTCTTATCCACAAAAACTCTTCTTCCTATAGTACAAGTCTGAAATAAGCATATTGCCATTTTCCCATACTGGCTCACTCATCAATACTTCTTCACTTTATTATCATGTGATGAAAATTCTTATCTTCAATCCGTTCCCAACTCTATGACCTCAACATTTTGCATTTGGAGTAACTGCACCAGTCTCTTCATTGGTCTCTTGAAGAGATACTATTGATGCCTAAAATTCATTTATCACTTTTTCACATTGCAACTAGAGTACCTTTCCTAACTAGTCATCAAGTTAAAAATCCTCTGTGAGTTCCAAATTGCTATCCAAATCCTTCTGTAATCCAAATACTTTACACTGAAACATTTATTCCAAATGTGAGAGCATTGGACATGGAACATTTGGAGGTGAGATTCCTTATTGCTGATTATTTCATGAAGGCAGACATTTCATAAATGCAATTAGTGGCCTTGTAAGAAGAGACACAAGAGGGATAATTCTCTTTCCTTCTCTATTATCCTCCCTCTCTAAACTTCCCCTTCTATTTCTCCCCCTCTCTTTCTCCTTTCTCATTTTTCTCCTTTGGACATTTCTTCCCTACTTGTCTCTTTACTATCTCCCTCACTTGTAGTTATGGGAGGTGTAGCAATAGATTCTCATGAGACAGTTTGCAAGTTCTCTGATCTGGGCTTCCCTGACTCAAAAAGTATGATGAGAGTTTTTTTTCTGTTTAAGTCATTCAGTTTGTGTTATTTTTGTTATAGCAGCCTGAGCAGACTATTACAAATTTTGACTACATAATCAAGCTCAAATCCATTTTCACTATTATATAAAATTATTTTTGTCTCTTGGGCTGGAACAGATACAATGGAAAGGGTACTTGCCTCTCATGAGGCCAACTTTTGTTCGATCCCCAGCACCAAAAATTGGTTCCCCGAAGCTTGCCAGTAGTGATCCATGAACACAGAATCAAAATTAAACCCTGAACACTTCAGATATAGAATAGCCTTAAAGTGATTTAAACAAAAAAACAACAAAAATTTACAAGTAAGAATAACTTAAGCAATAAGATATAAATATAGAATTTTAGATTTAGGAATGCTTGTATTTGCCTGATCTTTAAAACCATAATATTCAAAAAACAAATTCCTACCAGTTGCCTGATGCCCCTCCTCCAAAAAAAGCACAGTGAAAACAAATGCATTCATCGAACATGGTATTCCTAAGATTCTTCTCCATAAAAATGCATGTTAATAAAGATATGCCATTATAAATAGAATCCATGGTAAATGGTTAAATGAATGAAAAACTGGCAATCTAAAATATCAATGTAACAGTCTCAACAACAAATAAAGGAAAGATTATGTCCCTTTCCTCCCGCATTCCAAACCCCACTGTCCAATGTCCCTCTGAATCACACAACTGGGACACAACCCAATTTCCATTAGTAGGTTAAATCAATTGTTTCACTTTAAATTCTCTTATTTTTTCTTCACATTAAAAAGATTTATGTAAGCGAACACTCAGCAACTCATTTTTAAAAGGAAATTATTCTTTATTGATAGAGAATATAATGATTCTCTATTCTCTATTGGCATGGACATCTGATATGGAAAAATAATTATAATTTATTAAAAGGCATGTCAACAAAATGGAAAGACTAGGTGATATGGGAATTCATTCTTCAAATAAATATGCATAATAAACTATATAGTTATGAAGTTGAATTTATCCTCTTGTTAAATATTTGGACAGTTCCACCTTTAACTATATGAAGTGATCACTCTTCAGGGCAAGAGAAGTTGTGCAGGGTTAAGATGCTTACCTCGCATATGGCAAACACCAGTCCTTTTTTTTTTTTTTTTTTTTTTTTTTTGGTTTTTGGGCCACACCCGGTGACACTCAGAGGTTACTCCTGGCTATGCGTTCAGAAGTTGCTCCTGGCTTGAGGGACCATATGAGAAACCGGGGGACCGAACCGAGGTCTGTCCTAGGCAAGCGCAGGCAAGGCAGGCACCTTACCTCCAGCACCACCGCCTGGCCCCGCAAACCCCAGTTCTATCCCTTACATCATACTTGGTCTTTTGAGTACTGCCAAGAGTGACTCCCAAGTACCAAATCAGGAGTAACCCCATGAAAACCCCATGAGTACGGCCCCAAAACTAATAAACAAAACTATATCAGCAGTTTGAAAACAAGAAATCAAGTCAATTTTTATGAATTTACATATTTGTAGTGCTGGGGAGGGTCAAACCTCATACTTGTAAGGCATGTACTTTAATACTGAACATATACCCAATCTCTGGGATCTCTATGGTGTGAAGGAGTGGTTATTTGGGACCAGACATAGCAGTGCTCAAGAGTCATTTCCAATAGTTGATTGAAACATGTGATACTATGGATCTAACTCAGTCCTCTAGCATACAAAACATGTGTTCCTACCATTTGAGTTATCTCTCTGGCCCACACCCCCAACCTACCACTTCTTAATCATGGCAAATTCCTCCTATACCATCCAGGCCAGCAGAGGTGCATGTTTATAAGTTACATTTCCATCAGACTGCAAGATCTCTCCCAGAAATGGGACCGGCAGACAGACAGATATGACTGCATTGGGCAGCATCTAAACTGGGCAGCTTGGCTGCCTACTACCCTCTGGGGCCACTGTTCCATACTAGAGCCCTACTGCAGAGAAAGCTCACAGCAAACAGAGCCAGGGTGCAGAAATCCAGGAAAACACTGTTGAAATCTCCAACTCAGGTTCTACTTGTAAAGCAAGCACCCTAGTTTACGCATTAAAGTAGCCTTTTCACATACATTGGTGGTGGAAATGTTGCACTGTTGAAAGGGGTGTTCTTCACATGACCAAAACCTAATCACAAACACATATGTAATCAAAACGCTTAAATTAAAAAAAAAAGGGAAAGAGAAAAAAAAAAAGAAAAAAAATAAGGCCTCCCAATTCTTACCACAGGCTGTGTTCCTCACACGGACTGTATAGAAAAAGGAGGTACAGTAAACGCACCCTATATACACTTCAACCCAGACCCTTGCCTGATCTGTATTGGAAATTGGGGACAAAAAAAAATAAAGTAGCCTTTTCAAGGGCCGGAGCAATAGTATAGTGGTAGGGGGTTTGCCTTGCATGTGGCCTACCCAGGAGGGACCTGGTTAGATCCCTAGCATTCTATATGGTCTCCTAGCCTGCCAGAAGCAATTTCTGAGCATAGAGTCAGGAGAAACCCCTGAGCACTGCCAGGTGTGGCCCCAAAATAAGTCAATAAATAAATAAAGTTTTAAAAAAAACTTTTAAAAAAAGTCTTGTCTGCCACTGGTCTACCTCCAGTTGAATTCTGTCTCTGAGCAAAGTGCTTCTCCTTGCTAAAGATGTTGTGGGGCTTTGAGTGAGTCTAATGCAAAAAGTATAAAATTGCTTAAAGAATTACGTAAAATGTAAGAATTAGTGTTTGCAGAAACATTATTTTTTTCTTCTTTCTTATCTCTATACATATAGTTGGATTAAGATAGATGTGAAGGAGATTCATGGAAAATAAAAAGCAGCTTATCAAAGAAAGTGGGGCTCATTGGTTGTATGGTACCCACTTTGTGTGAATGTCCAGGACTAGTCAGTTTCAGAGATAAGCATCCACACAATCCCAGAGGTCTGGTCTCATATTCTCTTAAAGCAAAATGCAAGTATCTTATGATAGTACATGTCGCCAAAAATTGCAGGCAGGGTCATCTAAACAACACAGTGACTATTTACATTTTCAAATGATTATTATTTCTACTTGGGTGGGGTAGCTATTTTGGGCTAGGCCTGGTGCTGCTCAGAGCTTGCTCCTGGCTCTGTGCTCAGGAATCACTCCTAGCAATGCTCTGGGGGACATATACAAAGCCATGGATCAAACCAAATCTGCTATGTACAAGGCAAGTACATTACCCCTGCACTTTCACTCTGGCCCTTAGATTCTTAAAATACTTGGTTTTGTTTAAATGTATGGGAAATCATAATCGTCTCACTGAACAGGAACCATGATGATTAAACCTAATTAATAAGTATATTTTTAAAAAATACAAAAATCACTTGAAGAATTTCCCTATCATGACTGACCATGACCTTCACTGAGGTTTGCAAAAAATTAATTTTGATAATATTTTCTATTATAATAATAGAAACGTATGCAGTATTAGGTGTAGATCCTGGAGATCTTACAAGATTCACTAATTTACAGGCTTCTGACTACACAGCCACATCTTCCCCCGAGCTTCGTACCACCATCTTTCTGGCTCTAACCAGGTGTGGAGAGAAAGTAATCAAGGAAGAAAAATTTCTATGGACTGAGGTGGCACCAAGTTGGAGAATAAAATATGTAGAAGACAGAAAATTAATATACCTCTGTCTAGATTCCCCAAAGCATAGACACTTTGAAATGGTTTAGGAAACAGTGTTGGCATTTACAGGACAGTTGCAAAGACTGGGAGGCTTAGAGGCCAGAGCAGTGGTGCAAGAGGTAAGGCATCTATCTGCCTTGCCCATGCTAGCCTAGGACAGAAAGTGGTTTGATCCCCGGGGTCCTATATGGTTCCCCCAAGCCAGGAGCAATTTCTGAATGCATAGCCAGGAGTGTCACTGGGTGTGGCCCAAAAACCAAAAAAAATGAAAAAGAAAAAAGACTGGGAGGCTTAGATTCAAGCACAATGGTACTGCTAATGAAGTTTTATATTAAAGCTAGGAACATTCACTACAGGAAAACATAATTTACTTCAGAAAAACTTTAAAATGGAATGGGAAGCCCTTGACATAATAATATAATATATTAATATAATATTTATATTATTAATAATATTAAGGGAGGAATTTAGAACAAAGCCCTCCCCTCATCCTAAGGCACAGGAGTGATAATACCAAGCTACAAACAGGATATGAAGAAAGAAACTTTGCCTATGAGCTAGTGTGGAAGGGAAGAGCAGGGTGAGAAGGCAGAGCAGAGAGGGCTAGGCCTCCTGACAGCATCTTCCTTTAAAACACATCTGATGCTGAGAAAAGAAAACAAGTTCCAACATGCATGGAAGTGAAGGTGGTCATGCAGAGGAAAATAAGGCCGAAGGAGAAGAGCAAATAGCAAGATGATCTCACTCCTGGGTGGTGTATCAAGAAACAAAGCAGGAGACAGGATCTGGGGAAAACAAAGTTTAGCTCTGAACATAGAGTGGAAATTATCCAAGATGTCTAGATATGAGCTGAAAGACTGAGGGAGTCCAAAAGAAGATAGTGTTGGTGTGTCAGCTCTTTGTGGCGGACATGGTATGGTATAATTGGACCCTTAAAATACGAACATTTATATTCTTGCAAACCAATGGTATCTGAAAGAAAAGTACTCAAATATGGCTTTATTCTGTCTCTAAAATTAATGAAGCCTAAAATTTAAAAACAAAAATAAAGAAAATAAGTCAGGAATAAGTGGGAGGATGTATAAACTGTGAGTTTTTTCACCTTTTGTGTGGTTATGCCAATTCATTTCTTCAAGTTGAATACAAAGACTCTTCTAATGATTATGAATAAAAGCGATGGAATCAGAGAAACTTAGGGTCAATTATCAACTCCATTCTCAGACTTGAATGAAGCAAGAGCACTTATTTGAGTTCCTAATTCTCAAGTATGAGAATAATCAAGTAAAAAAATAAGTAGGAAGGTCAATAGAAAGGGAGAGATCATTAATAAGGATAATGATTATTTTTAATGTTACAGAAACCCTATGAAACATTATGCAAGAGTCATGTGTCCCAGAAATCATCAGAGACTGGCCACAATTTTTTGTACTATGTGAAGAAGCAAAGGTAACTAACTTAACTGTTTATTTCTACTACTGAGCTCTGTGTGAAAACTATGGCATGTCCCACCTTTTAAAAAATCCTTTTATTTTCATGCTGATGGATCCTATTTAAAAACATATATCACAGACACTGAGATATTCAACCCCAATGCTATTTGCTATAACTTTTTAAATAACATTTTCCTACATATTCAAGTCAGCATTGCCATACATTTAAAAAAGCCATTTTCTTGGTGTCAACTACTACCAAAGGGCATATTTTAACTTCCCCCAATTGCATTTTAAGGTTAAATTGGTCAAAGAAAGATCTGGTCCAAGACCTCATTTGCATTTGGTTGTCACATCCTTAAATTTCAATATGGCTATTCCAATTCTCTTTTTCTTTGCAGTCAAACCTCTTATTTCATATTAGCTCTGCAACAACTCATGAGCTAACTGTTCAGTGCCTTCAATGGAAACATTAGAGCAGATCAAGCATGCTCTCTCATCCTCAATTCCTGTGGCCTCTTCTCAAACCTTATTCTACTAGAAGATGCTGCAGCATCTAATAACAATGACCACATACTTTTAAGTGCTCCTGACTGTTCTTCCCCTGGTCCTCTGACTTTTCCTCCTGACTTGCTTCTCTTTTATTCTTGATGCCCCCTCATCCATGGGTCCCCTATATACTATACTTCCTCCTTCAGTGATTTTTTACACATCCTCATGGTTTCAATGATGAATTCCTTTGGTATCCAAGTCTTGATACTACTATGCTTTCATTCTCGAACTTTAAAACAACATCAGATACCACATTTCCCAAACTGAACCTTCTTTGTCATAGCCAAATCTTAAACAGATGAACGAGACCCTTAACCATCACTAACTTAAACATCATATAATACTTGTCTCTCTCAAAGTAGAGTCCAGAAGAAGAACCTTAGAGCTGTGGTCTGATTTTATGGTATCATGCACCCAAGTTCCTACAGACATCACTCTGTGGAGTCAATGTTTTCTCCTTCTTCAAGACCAATATGGTTTATTCTTCTTATGCCTGCTCTATAGTTCTGATCTTCTTTCTGGTTACATTACTTTCAGCAACTACCTTATAACTCCCAGATTCTGGTTGAATCAGAAGTCAAGATTTGTTTCAGGCAAGCCAAGACCCTTCAAATTATGACCTAAATTTGCCATTTTACCTCTGTGATCAGTCATCAATTCTTTCTAAATCACCATCTTCCCAAATGCTTTACAAGGCTTTGGTTCCTTCTTGATTTGTCTAGAACTGACTTTCCTTCACCTCTCTTTTGTCCTTTTCCTCACCATTCTTTACTCATCCTACTTGCTAAATTTTTTATCCTAGAGAAGTTATTCTACCTTCTACCCGCCAAACTGAATTCAATCAATATTTCATGAGCACAAAGCAAGGAGAAGTATTAGATAATATCAAGGTAAGTAGGAATGCTTGTGCCCTAAGATGTTAAATATTCAAACTGAGGTGAACTCTTCAATCATTACAATAAAACTGTATTATAATTGAATAATTGAAACAGTATAGTTGAAATTGAACTGAATGATAAAAAGGTCTTACACTTAATCTTACCTGCACTAAAATAAATTATTTTGTCTCCAAATATTTAGCACCAAATTAACATAGTACTTGAAGGGCCAGAGTAGTGGCACAAGTGGTAAGGTATCTGCCTTACCCGAGCTAGCCTAGGACAGACCACAGTTTCCTCTCCGGGTGTGCCATATGGCCCCTCAAACCAGGAATAATTTCTGAGTGCATAGTCAAAAGTAACCTCTGAACATCACGGGATGTGTCCCAAAAACCAAAAAATGACAAACAAGCAAACAAAAACCAAAAGCATAGTACTTGAAAATTCAACAGGTGTTTTTCCTCTCCCACATTCAACTATGAGACTACTATATTTGTACCCATTACAAACCCAAATAACCTCATTACTAGTGTATGTAGAAGTGTAGAAAAAATTAGAAAGAGGAGGTACAGTAAATGCACCCCATTACACCTCAACCCAGACCCTTGTCGGGTCTGTATTGTGAATCTGGGGACAAAAAAAAATTAAATAAAAGAAAAAAATTAAACTTTATAACAGTGAAACAAACTTAAAACTACATTAAAATACTGAGAAATATTTGTGTCATAAAGACTGAAAACCTCACATATCATAAGGAGAGATTATTTGGGAAGCTATTGAAAAAATAAAAGGATTTAATTTTCAGAAGAAAAACTAATTAAAACTAATGAGTATGTTAATAAAATTAAACCTAATTAAGACATATTTTAATCTCCTACAAATAGATTTAACTTTAATAACACTTTGCTATCACATAAAATGCAATAAAACTGGTTATTATGAGAGAAATATTTGAAAAACATTAAATATCAGAGCTACTTAATGTAACTCTGAGATGAGCTTTATCAGAGATATAATCTTGCATTAGTTTCTTTTAATTAAATGTGAAATTCATTATTTCAGAATTAAATGGCTACCTATTTAGAAGAGCTGGTTATAATCTTCAGTTATTATGATTACTGATTTACTTTTGGAAAAATCATATTCTTATTAACCTATAATTTTTTTAAAGTTTTAGTAAGAATAGCATTGGTTTTCTCATTTGTTAAAAATAGTGACTTTGAGAGTTTATCACTTGACTGCATTTCATAAGATAAGTCAACTGGAAAATTAGTGCTATGATCCCAGTATATTTCATAAGTTAATAAATGTTGATGTATCTTTGTCAATTACAAAGAGCTAAAAAATGTAGATTTCTAATTGCAACTTTCTTAAGAACTCTCTATGTTCAAATATACTCAACTAAATTCTTATGCTGAAGATCCTTTCCCCCTAGCAAGATCCTGCCATTGAAACAAACATTTGTTGAAGCCAGAATGATGGCACAGTGGTAGAGCATTTGTCTTGCACACAGCTGACCTATGACTGACCAAGATTTGATCCCCTGACATCCCATAAGATCTCCCAAGCCAGGAGTTATTTCTGAGTGCATAGCAAGGAGTAACCCTTGAGTGTCACCAGGTGTGGCCCAAAAACAAAAACAATAAAAACAAAAGTTTACTGTTATCCCCCCCAAAAAAACCCAAAAAACACTTTTTAAGTTGAAGGAAATTTTTCTGATTTGATTTTTTTTTTGTTTGTTTTGTTTTTGGGTCACACCCAGCAGCGCTCAGGGGTTACTCTAGCTCTATGCTCAAAAATCACCCCTGGCAGGCACAGAGGACCATATGGGATGCCGGGATTCGAACCACTGACCTTCTGCATGAAAGGCAAACCCCTTACCTCCATGCTATCTTTCCGCCCCTTGATTTGATTTTTTAATGTGATTTCCAAGCATCTGCTCATGACAGCCCTTGGGAGCTTTTTATTTGTCTTGCTATCATTTTCACAAGTTTGGTTCATTTTTTTTCTATCTACTCCTACAAATTTATAGCCAATATTTTTTACCATTATATTTAGTGTCAAACAGGAAGATATTGCCATTTTCAGAGGACTAGAATTTAACGACCTACTGCATTCTGACATGTCTATCAGGATATTTTTCGAAGAAAGATTTAGATCATGGTTTTGTTGTATTTTAATATCTTAACTTCAAAATACTTTCAACTTCCTTGTTTCCACAGTGATGGAAGCAAAAGCACGTAAATCATTTTAGGTCATTTGGATAAAATAGCTAGTTTTAAAAGAAATTATATTATCGTTATATTATTGGTACTTTATTATTTTAGAAGAGATACTGTTGGTGACCTTATATTTTACTGTAATCTTTATGATAGTTGCTAAAAGCATAAATGTGTATATATATAATGAAATAGCCTTTGTTTCCTTGGTAAATTTTCCAAATGGCAAAAAGTAGACTTGCCTTACATGAAGCAGGTCTCAGAAGACCATTCCTAAGGTTGAAATAAATCATTGTGCTTAACCCTTGACACAAATATGAGGCTGTCTTGGAAATCTTCATCATGTACTAGTATCTTCTAGTTCCTTCCACATTGTGGCAACTGGTATTTTTTTTATCTTTCTTAGATCTTCATCATCTTCCACTGTATATAAATACAACTTCTTAATCCATTGATTCATGGTTGGACTTTGAATTTTTGTTTCTCTCTTAAATCAATTAGCTGTATCTCTCTTAAACTCTCTCACTTGGGTCATATACATTAGCTTGAAGTTTGATCTCCACCTCCCAGCTTTCAGATACATGTTTTGTTTATATAAGTAAATAAACTTACATATACACAAATAGTTCTATATCTATGTTGGTCTGGGGAAACATAGAAAAATATTTATGTTATTCATGTATGAACATATATATTATATTCATTTATCCTACTATCTTTCTGTGAACTAACTCTAGAAACGGACTCTATTTCTATGAATTAATTATGTTTCCAACAATAATGCATTGTTTTATGTAAATGATTCTCTCTTGCTCTTAACATTTGTTGAACTGATAAAAAGTAAACCAAGAAATTAAATTTAGAGTACATAAAAAAGAGTATGTTCTAATGAAAGAAGATAATATCATAAAAATATTTTTATCTCATTCAATTGAAACTAAAAATAAAAGAGACTTTTAAAGTGTTAATTAGGGGATGGAACCCTAGTACAGTGGGGAGGGCATTTGCCCTGCAAGAAGCCAACCAAAGTTTGATTCCTGACATCTCATATGGTCCCCTGAGACTGCCAGGAGTAATTTCTGAATGCAGATCCAGTCGTAATCTTTGAACACTACTGGTTATGGTTCAAATCCCCCCCAAAAAAATGTCAATTAAAATATAATTCTGCTGCCTCTTGAGGCGATTCACAGATTACAGTCTTGCAAAAACTGTTCACACCCAAACATCCTCCTCCCCATTGTCTGGGAAATACTGAAATTACCAGACTAGAGCCCATTCCTCCTGAGCCTGCAGCAAGCAAAGGTACAAAGGAGCAAAGAGGCAGAAAGGCACAAGAGCTTCATCATACTACTGGTATTCAGAGAAACAATCATTTAAAAATCATTATTTTAATAAATGTAATGTTTCTTCATTAATAACCTACGTGACGACAATCACATGAAAATGTTTAGGGAAGGCAACAGGCATCCAGATAAATTTGTATTTGATGAGCAATTTACACGCATATTTATTGAACTCTTCAGTGCCTCAGAGGCTCTGTATATGTGGCTGCATGCCTTCTGCAGACCACATATCTGTTCTTGCATATTCTAGTCCTCTTCTATTCCCCAGGCAACATAGCACTGACTGAAACATGTGTGCTTGCAACACACACACACACACACACACACACACACACACACACACCACCTCCTTGCCAAGAAGCTGCATCTTCTATATTCAGTCTTTTACCTATAATAAACTGCTAATAAAAATGTCCTTAGCATAATCTTTATCAAAACTCCACAATATGATTTAACAGATAAAATAAGCTCAGACATGAAATCTTAAAACAGATAAAAGCACACACACACACTTGTTGGGAAATAAATTATATAATATCTCTCTTCTGAGCTAGCAGCATAGATGACTTCTTAGTCTCTGGAACTCTTTGATTAAATAAGATAACATTCCACTCCAATTCCCTGGCATGCTATTGTGTGACAATCGCTTTGAAATACACTACTTCATAATTCAATGATTTAAATTGGTGCTTCCATAAATAGGAAGAATACCAGAGTTGAGGGGGAAAAATAAAACACAATGAAAGGAAGTAATTCCCAAAGGTCTGTTGTTATTCTTCACAGCTGCATAACAAACCTTCCCCCAAACTTAAAAACTTAAAATGACAGGAAACCTTCACAGCCACTACACACAGCTTCTGAGGCCCAGCTTGAGCTAAGTGTTTCTTCACCTTCCCTCTATCTCAGAATTCTTTAGGAGGGTGCAAGGCAAGGAGCGGTGGGTTTTGGTCCAGTACCTTGAGAATTGCTAGGGTTAATGTTCCTACATTCAAGGTGACCCTCTCATCATGGATTTTGTACTTCCTTCAGAATTTTGGCAGCAAGTCTCAGTCCTGGCCACCTAACTCCAGAGACCTGTAGCAATATCTTCACATTTACGAACGGGTCAAGAGTTTGTAATTGCCCCTTAGGACCTCATCTCTGAAATCATGTCTTGGCACTTCAATGCCATTTCTGTGGGGAAAGTCATCCTTCTGTAGGACAAAGGGTGGGAAATCATCATCACAAACACAAATGGATGGGATTATGCCGTCTAAGAGGACAAAGGGACATGGAGAACCCAAGTTAGACAGTCTTGTAGGTACTAGCTTAGTAAAGACAGGGTTTTGGTAGACCAAATCCATCCAGTTCTTGGAGCATATCCAGTAAATGGAACCCTGACCTTCACTTCATGAAGCCCCAAATACATATTAACTGGCATGGCCCCTAATTGCAGAATAGATATCAATGATACATGCATGTACCCATGGGCATGGAGTCTCTTAAAGGCAAAAATTTCAGACAGAAAAAAAAATCTTTTGCCTTCTAAGTGGAAAAAAACCACCCCATTGAACTCAACTACACCTAAACCCAATCCTTACTAAATCCTTGCCCCCAAAACACCCAGTGTAACTCCCTAAGAGGTGTGTCATAATGCCTTAGTAAATATCAGAGTGCAGATCCAGGAATAAACCCTAAATGCCACCAGTTGTGATCCAGAATCGCTCCTCAAAATGTTAATTAGATTACAATTCTGCTGCCTCTTACAGGGATTTATAGATTGTCTACATTGCAGTCATCTACGATGACTTGTCTTGGAATTATTTCTCTGAGAGAAAGTACTACACTATGGAAGTATCTTAGCATCCTTTCATCTCTGATCAATTATTCCAGAGGCTAGAATTGTCACTTTGTCATCTGACTGATTCTTTCCTTCCATAAAAACCGAGAAACTGGCTCTTGAGCTGGAAACCATTTTCACATATTTTCTTGAATCCATAAGATTTATATCTCTTCCAGTCCCAAGTCCTATGATGACCCTCTGGGTGGGAGGGGATAAGCTGAGAAGGTCCAGTGGACGCAGGTATGGCCATGGCCACCTTATGGAGCTGGTTGAGCAATTCCTGCACTGAAGAAGACAGCTAGATCTCCCCTTGAGATTCAGCTAGCAAGTGCTCACTCAGTTTCTCACCCTATCTCTGGAGCTTCCCTGAATCTGTTCTCCCATAGCGAGAATTCTTCCCAGTGAAGAAGAATCTACATGAGGACTTGAATACACAAGAACATGGGTACCATCTTGAAAGCTGGATCCATATAGAATTCTAAGTCACTAAACATCGTGCAGTAGAGGATACCAATAAGATCTCTGAAAAGAAAGAGACTTATTCCTAGAACCAAGTCTACTAATTACCAAGTTTGTGAGGGGGAAGCTTGACCTCATTCCTTTGAACTTCAGTCTGTTTCTAAACAGGGTTATGGCATATATGCCCAGCAATGTCCTTAATATCTGTTTGCTTGCAGACAGTTCCCAGCCTCCATGTGGGAGACCAGCCCACATGACTTACTGGCCAATGGGCCACTAGGGGAAATAACTAGATGCTTCCCTTCCCCTTAAAAGTGCTTCCTCACGCTCCACTCCAAACTGCCTACTCAGCACAATGGTGAATTAGGGGTGGGCAGAAAGAAACTCTTGCTTACCAGGCCCCTGAGAGTTGGGGTCCATTTACTAGCCCAATGCAATACAGCCTTTTTCTAATTTCCACACCTAACACCATGAAATTGGCTTTATGAAGCACAGGAGAAAACATTCCTTCTGCTCCTAACACAGTAACGACCTCCTGCTAGGTGT
This sequence comes from Crocidura indochinensis, assembly GCA_004027635.1. Lineage (NCBI taxonomy): Eukaryota > Metazoa > Chordata > Mammalia > Eulipotyphla > Soricidae > Crocidura > Crocidura indochinensis. The sequence goes on from PVKC010016687.1 coordinate 17,090, forward strand.
TTTAACATAACAATTCTTTGCCAGCTTCTCAACTCTAGGCCTATTTCCTCATTGTAAAAAGGAAGAAAATATCAGAATCAAACACACCTCCTAGAATTGCCTTCAAATTAAAACCAAATGTTTGCCTCATGCAAACAAGTTAATCTGCATTCAAGTTTCTCTTCTGCTTTCCTCTGATTTATGATCACAGCTGATGGGCCTTTTTTTCCTCCCAAACGAACTGCTCTTCTTCCACATTCACTTGAGCACGTTTGATGGTTCCCAACCAAAATACTATTCTTTGTACTAAACACAAAAATGCTGCTGTTTAACAGAAATGGATAGTCATTTAAAGGATTTACTGATCCTGACAATAATCCAATGGCTTCATGTCAGAATTAGTCCTGGGTAGTTGTCATATAAAAAAAATTCTGGGGCCACAGTGGCGACGTCTGCCTTGCAAGTGCTAGCCTAGGATCCCCAGGCACCCCATATGGTCCACCAAGCCAGGAGTGATTTCTAAGCACATAGTCAAGAGTAATCCCTGAGCGTCACCAAGTGTGGACCAAATAGCAAAAAAAAAAAAAAAAAGGGAAGGAAAGAACGAATAATTCTATTTTTTTCATGCCTGCCCCTTAATCTTCCAAGTAGGAGGGCATACACAATTGTCCACCAACTCTGAAAAAAAGTGACTTTACCTGTATTATTTCTAACTTATTGCATAAAAAATTGCAAAATAATTGGATCCTCTGGGCCTTAAATGAACATGAATAAGAGACTACCAGAAGAATTCTTTCCTTCGAAAGAATCCATTCATTTGCATGTCAACAGTCATAGGATTCATCCCAGAGACATTGCGTCAAGAATATAATGTGGGGGCAGGAAAACAGTTGATGGGGAAGAATGCTTGCTTAGCTGATGCAAGGTGCTGAGTTCTATCTCCATTACTGCATGTCTCTGCACCAGCATCCCAGGTGTGGCTATGGTGCCCCCAACACAGTTTCTGAGTGCTCCTAAGACCCTTTCTTCAGCACCATTGAGTATGCTCCCCAAAAAAGGGATAAAGAATATACAGTTTTGTGCTCCTTGATCAATACAACATGTGTGTTTCCTCGGTGCTCATCTACATATGTGTCTTTGTCACCTGAGCCTTGGGATCCCTCTTCCTCACTCATTTGGCTATGCCTGACTGGTATGAATGGAACATAGCTTGGCAGCCATCTTTGCAGCTCTGAATCTTTGTAGTCTCTAAGGTTCTTCTCTGAAGTGCTCCAGAAGCACAGAAAATAGAGATAAGCATGTACTTCCTCTCCTCCACAGAGGTGAGCAAATGCAAATGCTCAGACTATTTCTGTTGCCTCCAGATGCAAGAGCACAAGAGATGCACGATGGGGGATGCAGGTGCCATGTCTCAAAGGCCTAAGATCAAACAGCCTGTCTGGGCCCCTCTGTGCTACTGTAAGCGTCCAGTGCTGCAGAATTGATGTGCCAGTGATGCTGAGTCATGGTAATACTGGCTTGCTGCAGATATGACCAAATGAGAAGCCACAGGGTTGTGTTCCTTCCATCCCCACACCAGCCATGGAGCAACCTACTTAGGCAAGGGTAGGCTTCAGAGTCCGAGGGGACTTCAGTGTACCCCTCTTCAACTTAAGTTACCAAAGAACCATGCTGGATACCTTTGGTGAAGCAAAACTACAAATGATAATGAAGTGCCCAATACACATAACCATATTAAACAGGGCATTAAACAGGGCTTTAATACTCTTCTTGGGGAAAGGTGCTCCTCTGTCTTCCTCAAGTTTATGGTTTTTGCTATAAAGCTACAATGGTGAGTTCAAAATCTACAGCATATTTCCTCTCAGACTTCCTTATCACTAAACTGTTTAATTTATCAATGAAAAGAATAATTCTGTTGACACATTAAAAAAAGCATAAAATAGAAGAACTGTGGATTATTCTACTTTAAAATAAATGGTAACTATTACATGACATTAAGACCAAGATTGAGTTTCATTATTTTTATCATTATTTTATCAGAACTCTGGATGTTATCAGAACTCTGAATTGTTTATTTAACCAACGGTAATGAAAAATGAATTTTATATTGTACATCTTGGCTTAGCCCTCTAATATACTCAATAGATTTACCAAAAGTGTAAGAAAGCATTGGTTAAAAAATATGCCCGTTTTTTGCTTATTATATTCCTCTTTAGCAGCATTTGCTGAACACTGTCTGACGTGTATGAAGACCCAAACAAAAGTGTTATAAATATTTGCTTTTAATCACTTTAAATTCATAGGAAATAACACACAGAGAAAAAAAATCAAATTCTAGTAATCCTTGGTATGTTTCCCACCATGATCGATCAACACCACCTACTAATCAAACGATGCTTATTCTTTTTTTGTTTGTGTTTGTGTTTTTTTGTTTTTTGGGGGCCACACTCGTTTGATGGTCAGGGGTTACTCCTGGCTATATGTTCAGAAATAGCTCCTGGCTTGAGGGGACCATATGGAACTCTGGGGGATCGAATCTTGGTCCGTCCTAGGCTAGCGCTTGCAAGGCAGACACCTTACCTCTAGTGCCACTGCTCTGGCCCCAAACTATGCATATTCTATTCCCTCTGTCATTATATAACTCAAACTATTGGAACAACTTGTCGTCTGTCTTCCATATCCCAGGTATGCTCCTGAAATATGAGCCACTACGTCATCTGCCTTAAAACATGAAGTGGTTCCTCATTGACTAGACCAGAGGTTCCCAAATTTATTGGATTTGTCATCCCTTTTTTGAAAAAAGAAACTAAAAACAAAAAACTCACTATCTCCCAGAAATCTGCATTCTGTAAGTGGACAAATAGAAAGTACACTCTACTTGCTAGAGTTCTAACTTCCATAGTCTAGTGCCCCCCCCCCAGGATGGGAGTGCTACCCACTTTGGAAAAGATTGGAATAAAATAAAAACCTATAGCCTAATTTGAAATGTGTTTTGTACATGGATCTGTTTGAAACCTTACTCTATCCTATTGTGAATCCTACTTATGAATAAAAGTGATATGTTAGGTCCCCTACTACTTTTTGTGGTCCAAAAGATGATCCATCTCACTATGACAGTATCTGCCACTGATATTATAATGTCAATATTACATCTCTCTTTCTAATGCTATATTGAGCTCCACCTGGCCAGTCATTCTGTCTTATTTATTTCTACTTCCCCAGAACCAAACTCAATTCCTGGCAAAAAGAAGATGCTTAGTCATGTTGAATACCAAATGAAGTATAAATTCTATAGAAAGAGGGGAGAATTGAATGTTTTCTGGAGTGATTAGGAATTGCTATATCAAAATAGATGTCAATTAAATCGTGTCGATTAAAACATGCCTTAAATGTATTAATAATCAATTTTTCAAAAGCACGAAGAATCATTTTTCAACCTTATTGTAACATCAGACTTGCTTAAAATAAGATAGACTAAAACTATCCAGTCTGTTCTTTAATTGGCTCTAAATATGTAGTTGAAAAAGTCTCGGGGCTCGGGAGATAGCATGGAGGTAAGGCGTTTGCCTTTCAT
>PVKC010016688.1:0-20624 GCA_004027635.1 Crocidura indochinensis
GGCGCGCCGAAGCCGGGTAGGAAAATTAAAACACAAAAAGTTAAGAGGAGAACTTACCTAAAATGGCTCCTGCGGCAGCCAAAATACAAACAGCTATTATTTGGTGAAGTTTAGCTCAGACACCCTGCAAGGACACCCTAACCTAGCTCGGGGCCCGCCTCCTCGGCCACGCCATTGGGTGGAGCCGGCCCAAGGCGCCGGCTCATAGGCCGGCGCGGCCGTCGCTCAGGCGGCGGCCCCGCCCCCCTCCGTTTCAAGCTTGCTTGCAGCGGCGAGTGCTGGGCTCGCTCCATTGTGCTTCGTAGTTGCGCGGATGGGATCGCGGCGCTCATTGGCCGCCGCCGCGGATGGCCCGCCCCCGCCGCCCTGGCCCCGCCCCGCGCGGGCCCCGCCCCCGGGCTTCGGAGACGTCGCGCCGCGCGGCCCCGCCCCCTGGGACCCCCGAGCTCCCGGGGCCGCGGGGCGGGGCTGGGTCGTCCGGGAGCGCGGCCGGGGTCCCGAAGCGCGCGGACTGGGAGGCGGCGCCGGGCCTGCAGGTGGGGTGGCCTCTCTCCCGGGGGCGGGGCCGGCTTCGTTGCAGGCGGCACCCGGGCTGGCGTCCCCTGGGGTGCGGGAGGACGTAGCCGGGGGGTCACGGCGCAGGGGACTCCGGGTCCAGGTCCGCCGTCCTGCAGGGGGTCCTGCGGGTCCGGCAGAGAAGACGGCCAAGACACCCCACGCTTCCCTTCTCCAGCCGCATCTCCAGCTGCTCCCCTCCCCGGCTCCCCACGCAGGACAGGCTTCTTCCCCAAGATCCTCACGCACCCTAGGAGTCTTCAGACTCAGGCTTAATCCCTGCAGAGCCTGGGATGTTTCGGTCCCCTGCTCCCACCCACCCACCCCCCAAAATATAAGGTGCTGAGCTCCGATCTGTTGATGTTCGGGCCTCGCTCCCCCACATTCGTGGTAGCATCCTCAAGGACATGCCCGGGCATGGCCGAGATTCAGCTCATTGTCTAGCCCTAGTCTTTGAAATCCGTTCGTTAGGAACTATGATTTGAGTGCCCACTAAGTGCAGTCATTGATCTGAGACGGGGAGATGAGGGTCAATAAGGCTAAAGTAAGACCCGATGCTCCCGTGGGGAGAGAAAGACAACACAGGAGCAAGTGGGGAACAAACATTATAAATAAAGAAAATAAATGGAGGGAAGGTGGGAGGAAATTGCCCTGACTGATTGAATATTTCCGTGATTGCCCCCCCACACACCGAGTTTAGCAGTCACCTGCTGCCGTCTGCGCCCCCATCCTGGTGTTTCTTGAGCACCCACTAAAAAAAACATTGGACTGTAAGCAGAAAAGCTCATCTTATCTCAGAGTGGAATGATCTGAGTCTTGAGGGTTCCACAGCAGTTTGTTGGGTTGATTTAAGATAAACATGGTTTTACTTGATCAGGGTTGCTGTAATGATTTAACAGCAACCCCCCCCCCCCGGCAAGGGGATTTGGGGAAAAAATTAACCATAAAGGTCAAGTTTTTTTGTGGAAGTGCCCACTGTTTATTCCTAGAGGTGCCCGGAGTACCGTGTGAGGCTGGGGGTCCACTATATGCAAGGCAAGCAAACACCTTGATACCTGCTCTCTCTCCCTCTGAGAGAAACTATTTTTAGTTTCTTCAAAACCCCTATGATCCTATGGCTTTCAGCCTGTGGCTCAACCTCTGCTGAGAACCACTTGGGTTCTTAGCAGATGTAAAAAATTTCTTCCATCCCAGATGCAGCCCCCTACCACCTGCCCACATGCCCATGCTTGCTCTCATCTAAATAAACCTGACCAGGATGCCTAAAGTGTCTTCCTTCCTGAAACAAACATTTATAAAGCACTGGTTCGGTTCCAGGGATTTAGCTACAAGAGATACAGCTGGGAATTTGTGGGGGGCATGGCCTCAGAGACTCTCCAATCCTGCGAAGCTGCTGGCAAGCTAGTTGGCACAGAGCTGATGGTCTCTCCTGCTTCCCAGAGACAACATACATGCCATCTTGAACCAGCTGCTGCAGGGGCTGAGGCTGGACCAGCCACCTGGATCGAGGAGCCTAAAACGCTCAGATCAAGGCATTTTCATTTCTAGAAAGAGCCTGGGAACAGGACTATATCAAAGACAGACCTGGTGACTCTAATTATAAGTGTCAAGCAGCCATCCCTTCGCACAACCAAGTCTCTCTTCCACAGAAAATGAAATGAGATGAGGAAGTAAGGGGACTCCAGATAGAAAAGCCTGTGTATGCCAAGTCACAGAAACATAAAACAGCCTTGGGAGTGCTGAAGGGAATGGAAAGGAACCAATTCCTATTTTTTTTAGGGCCACATCCATAAGTGCTAGATGGGGTAGGCATGGTCCAGTGGTACTCAGGACCATCAGAACTAAACCTAGCACTCCTGGGGGCTGGTGGTATGAAGCACCAGCTGGATAGACAGACCCTTGCACATATAAGGCTGCTGTCTAACTTTAGTTATATGTCCAATCCCCAGAAATTCCTGTTGTTATTAAGTATGAGTAAAGACAGTAGAATAGTGGACAGATAGTACAGCAGTCAGGGCATCTGCCTCGCATGCAGCCAACCCAGGTTTGATCCCCAGCACCCTAAATGATTCCCTGAGCATTGTCAAGAGTGATTCATAAGGGGCCAGAGAGATAGCACGGCGGTAAAGCGTTTGCCTTATATATGGCCAACACAGGACAGACTCCGGTTTGAATCCCAGCGTCCCATATGGTCCCCTGAGCCTGCCAGGAATGATTTCTGAGCGCAGAATCAGGAGTAACCCATGAGCACTATTGGGTATGACCCAAAAAAATAAAATAAAAATAAAAAGAGAGTGATCCATAAGCACAGAATCAGAAGTAAACCCTGAACACTGCCAGGTTTAGCCCAAAAGTAAAACAAAACAACATAGAGTGGCATGTATGAAGTTAAAAAAACATGCAAATGTTATGTCACTAAACAAAAAAATTATAAGTAATGATTGGTTCATAAGTGTTATGGGTACTACAAGACAGCTTTAGAACCAAGTCTATAGAAAGAACCAAGTGGGGTTCATGGAAGTTGATCCTTAGACACTTTTTTTTCCAGGGACCTGTGGGAAAGTACTGGAGGAGACATAGACAGCTAAGTGGCTTTTAGTCGCACCTTTCCATGTGTCTTTCTTAGCTTAGTTCTCCAGAATACAGCACCCGGTTCTCTAGGGCAACCAAAGGCAATGAAAGTAAGGGAAATTTCACTTTTACGAACTCATTTTTTTAGTCAAGTGATCATATCCTGAGAAGCTACATAAAATAAGTTCAAAATAAGCTGGGGAAAGAAGAAAGGGGAAAAATTACAAACTCTTCTTCCACTGTCTAAAATTTCACTCTATATATGTGTTAGTATAATATCCTAAAAACAATGGAGTAACATCCTAAAACTCAATGTCAAGGCATGCAGTAGGACTATTAAGCAAATTTCTATCAGAGATCTGCTTCCTGAAGTCAAAGACAGCCACAGAAACTACTGAAACAAGACATGGTTGACACTAAGAAGTTCTAAAAGTCTGATACCCAGAGGGTACATGTGATGTATAACTTTGTGTACCATATAGTATGTGCGTGTTCATAAAGGGCCCCCAAAGGCTTGGAAAGATACTACAGTGAGTAAGATGCTCACCTTGCACTCAGTCAACCCAGGTTCAATGACTCAAGCACTTCTAGGAGTAATTCTTGAGTACAAAGCTAGGAGCTTTGCCAGGTATGGCTCTCAAACAAAACAAGTTTGTTTTTTGAATTAAGAAAGAGCCCCAAAAGAGCACTCCTTATGAACTCAGAAGGCATCCACTAGTTCTAGAATTTTCTGATAACTCTGTGAATGAGCTGCATGCTGCTTTCCTGTCTATATTCACTTGTTTTGAGTTTCATTTTTTTCCATTGGACAGTAAACTTATTCACTGTTCTTCTTTATTCATGGCAATGAAAAAAACTATTTTATCAATCCATTTCCTTTTCCTTCTAGGTTCATAGCAAAACTACGTTTTTTAGTAATCTTAAATAGGTCCAAATGACTGAGCTCTGAAATGGAATCTGAACAGCAGTGATCAATAGATATATCCCACTGCTAGACAACTCTTCAGACTTCCTCTGTGTTTATCTAAGCCCTATTTTTCTCATCAGCCAGCCCATTGTAAAAATATCCTGTCCTCAAGAAATGACAATGGAATTGATCTGGGTCCCTGACCAAGTACAGTTCAGAACCTTTGTGTTTACCTGCACTGGACAGTGGTATGAGGAGAAATCAATTGTCACAGTATCAGTCCCTGAAATGAGAAAGTTGACTGTTTCAGCCATTAGCACACTCGGACTAATATAGCACTTGTCTAACTTCACTGGATTCTATGTCCCTCAGGGCAGGGATCGTGTTTATTTGGCTCTATAACTCCAGAGCTTATGTAACGTCAGACACATACTAGGAACTGCTCAAACTATGAATGGTTGTGAATGAGCTGATACCTGAGCTTGGTCTTAAAGGATCAGAGGTAGAATGTCAGGCAAGGTGGCAGTTAGAAAATGTCTATGTCAGAATATGTGTGGAAAACCAAGGAGAAGATATCGAGATCTTAGCGGTCAAAAGGTTTATGATGCAAGGGAGAATGTAGGTTAGAAAAAATAGTAAAGACCAGACACATGCCTTATTCATTGCCTGAAGGAGTTTGTACTTCATTCAAGGGGGTTAAAGAGGAATAGGACATCAGCAAGTTTGTTTAAGAAAGAGCTAGAGAGGGGCCAGAGTGGTGGCTCAGCTGTAGGGCGTTTGCCTTGCATGCGGTTGATCGCGGTTCTATACCCGGCATCCCATATGGTCCTGGTTCCCCAAGCCAGGAGCTATTTCTTTTTTTTTGTTTGTTTTTTGTTTTTTGTTTTTGGGTCACGCCCGGCAGTGCTCAGGGGTTACTCCTGGCTCCATGCTCAGAAATTGCTCCTGGCAGGCACGGGGGACCATATGGGGCACCGGGATTTGAACCGATGACCTTTTGCATGAAAGGCAAACACCTTACCTCCAAGCTATCTCCCGGGCCCCGCTATTTCTGAGCACATAGCCAGGAATAACCTCTGAGGGTCACCGGGTGTGGCCCCCCCAAAAAACAAACAAACAAACAATAAAAGCTGGAGAGATTGTATTGTAGGTAGGTGGGCTGGAGAGAGAAGACAGTTGGTAGGGTGCTTGCCTTGCCTGTGACCAACCTGAGTTCCATCCCTGGCACCCCAGGTGGTACCTCAGCATCACCAGGAGTAATTCCTCAGTGCAGAGATGGAAATAAACCCTTGAGCATTGCCAGGTGTGTCCCGAAAGGAAACAACAAAAGCTCTTTAGCAGATGAGAGGGATGAATTAACTGGAAAGGCAAAACTATAGACCTTTGTAAATAACATTTGCCCTTTGCTACCAAGTCATTCATCTTGAGATACTCAGTAAAAAGAGATTTCGAGATTAAGTTACTTTGTAAGTTATGCTCTAGAGCCCATCTCATTGCTTGTTTGCACCTTAAAAACTGAGAGATTGCACAGCTTGATATATTAAACTTCTTTGTTTTGTTTTTGTTTTTGTTCTGTTTTTGGCTGCAAGGAAAAGGACTCAGTCTCAGCTCACAGGTGGGACGTCACTTTTTATACTGAGTCCCATACAATGCCAGGGATCAAACCCAGCCCTCCTGCATGCAAAACAACCCTCTAGCTTATTGAACTGTATTTTCAGTTCTGTTAAACTTCTGTATTATATTTCACAAAGTTATTTGACACCCAGAATTGTCTTTTTACTTAATATTTATCAAACTGTATGACACACTTAAGGATACTATAGGTTTGTTTCCAAATCACTGTAATGAAGCAAATGCTTTGATCATGTGCCCTTGCATTATTTTTTAATTTCACAATGCATATGAAAGTAATGCTTTCAAGACATTAGTCTCTTAAGAGTACAGTAGTATTATATCTAAGTAAACAATGTATACATTTTTTTTGGTCACACCCGGCAGTGCTCAGGGGTTACTCCTGGCTCCATGCTCAGAAATCACTCCTGGCAGACTCAGGGGACCATATGGGATGCCGGAATTCGAACCAATGACCTTCTGCATGAAAGGCAAATGCCTTACCTGCATGCTATCTCTTCAGCCCCAACAATGTATACATCTTAATTAAATGTGAAACAAACACAATGTGAGTGCCTACTGTTGGAAAAATAGTGCAAACAGACTTGCTGGATGCAAGCGTGCCACATACATTCAATTTGTTAAAAAGCAATATCTTGGAAGCACAATAAAATGAGGCATGCCTATATTGGAATCAAAGTGTATTTTGTCTTGCATACAAGAAATCTGAGATGCAAGTGTGGGAAGTGGCATGTCAGATCTGTATTATCTTAGAAAGCAGGCTTCTATATTTTTTCTTTACTATCCTTACCTTTGATTCTCAAGGATACTTCATGGCCCTCGATGGGTGCTGGAGCACCTGTCCTTGAAATAAAAAAAGGAAAGGCAAAAAGGAAAAGGTGAAGCTGAATCATATCCCTTAAATAGCCTTCCTAGAAATACTATATTGCTTCTGCTAACATCACATTGGCTGGAGCTTGGTCACTTATTTTGCTTTTCTTTGTTGCCAACTTCAAATCTGAGATTGCTGCAACCTTCCTTTTTTTAAATCATTGGTGGAGGGATGTTGACACTTATGATGGGATTGGTGTTGGAATATGTCTGAATAACTAAGAATAACTATGAATAACTGGAGCCCGGGAGATAGCATGGAGGAAAGGCGTTTGTTTGCCTTTCATGCAAAAGGTCATCGGTTCGAATCCCGGTGCCCCATATGGTCCCCCATGCCTGCCAGGAGCAATTTCTGAGCATGGAGCCAGGAGTAACCCCTGAGCACTGCCGGGTGTGACCCAAAAACCAAAAAATAAATAAATAAAAAATAAACTATGAATAACTTTTTGAATCACAGTGCTTATATTAAAAAAAATAGTGCAGTAAGTTAAAAAATAGGTTCTATTAGTAAAGATTTAAGTAACTCAACTAGTTGTCACTGGCATAATATTGTACAGAAATAATGTCCACAGGATATAAATTAGGATAAAATGACAAGAAATATTGTACAGAAATAATGTCCACAGGATATAAATTAGGATAAAATGACAAGAAAGGGGTTTGTTTGTGTTGTTGTCATTTGTTTGTTTGGGGGCCATACTCAGCAGCATTTAAGGATTACTCCTGTCAGGCTCGGGGGACCATATGGGATGCCAGAGATCAAGCCCAGGTTGGCCAAATGTTAAGCAAACATCCTACCTACTGTGCTATTGCTCTGGCCCAATGACTGGTATTCTCTCTCTCTCTCTCTCTCTCTCTCTCTCTCTCTCTCTCTCTCTCTCTCTCTCTCTCTCTCTCTCTCGTTTTTGGGTCACACCTGGCAGTGCTCAGGGGTTACTCCTGGCTCTGTGCTCAGAAATTGTTCTTGGCAGACACGGGGACAATATGGGATGCCGAGATTCAAACCATTGTCTGTTCTGTGATGGTGGCATGCAAGGCAAATGCCCTACCGCTGTGCTAGCTCTCCAGCCCCAATGATTTGCATTTTTAAACTCTGTTTAAAATATTTAAAATAGTACCAGGAATCAAAGCTGAGGCTCCTGTATACAATGCAAAGCATGTGCTCCAACCCATTGAGTTATCTCCTAGCTCATTTTAAAATATTTTTGGGAAATTTCCTTGCACGTAGTCACTCTGGGTTCATTTCCTAGTGCCCCTGATCTCTGCCAGCCCTAAGCACAAAGCCAGAAATAAGTCCTGAGCACCACTGGGTTTGATCACAAAACAAAACTATATATTTTTTCTTTTAAATCAAGTTATTATGGAGGTATAATTAACTTACATTTTGTCTCCCACAGGCATGCAGTGAGAGGATTTTTTAGTGTATTTCTGTAGCTCTCATCCCAATCCCAATTTTTTTTTTTTGGCTCACACCTGGCGGCGCTCAGGGGTTACTCCTGGCTGTCTGCTCAGAAATAGCTCCTGGCAGGCACGGGGGATCATATGGGACACCAGGATTCGAACCAACCACCTTTGGTCCTGAATCTGCTGCTTGCAAGGCAAACACCGCTGTGCTATCTCTCCGGGCCCCCAATCCCATTTTAAAGCATTTTCATCTTCCCCTAAAATTCCCTTTTTTCCCTTTGCAGTAAATTCTCACTTTTAGGGGCCCGGGAGATAGCATGGAGGTAAGGTGTTTGCCTTTCATGCAAAAGGTCATCAGTTCGAATCCCGGTGCCCCATATGGTCCCCCGTGCCTGCCAGGAGCGATTTCTGAGCATGGAGCCAGGAGTAACCCCTGAGCACTGCCGGGTGTGACCCAAAAACCAAAAAAAAAAAAAATTCTCACTTTTACCTCTAGACCCAGGTAGCAATTGATTTTCTTTGTTCTTTGTATTTTGTTATCTTTCTTAGAAATTGCATATTAATGAAGAATATAGTATATATTATTTTGTCTGACTTATTTATTTCACTTAACACAGTCTTCATGATTCACACATGTGGTAAAAGTATTGTTGGTTCACTTTATTTTTCTGTTGTTGAATGGAAATCTATTATATGTCCATGCCACCTTTTGTTCTCCACTCACCAACTGATGCACTTTTGAATTATTTCCACTTTAGGTGTTATGAACTATTATGCTATAAACATTCACATGTGTATTCATTTTTGTATGGACCTAAGTTTTATTTTCTCTTGTGCAAAACCTACAGACTCATTTAAAATTGAATATATTTAAGAACCAGAGAGCTAATTAAGAAGTTTAAGCATTTGCCTTCCATGTTTCTATCCCAGGCTCCTCGTAATCCTGCAAGCATCTTGAAGAGCAACCCCCAAACACAGAGCTGAAGCCTTCAACATCAGTGGGTGTGGGGTTAAAGTGCTTTGCTTGAATGGCCATATTCAGTAATACCAGGAATAGCCCTTAAGAACAGAGCCAGCACTGCTGGGTGTGGCCCAAAGACACACACAAAAAAAAAAAAAAAAAAAAAAAAAGCCAGGAATAAATCCTAAGCATGAGCAGGTATGACCCAAACCCAAGGAAAAAAACTAATAAAATAGAATTCATTTGGGGTCAGAGATATACCATGGAGGTGGGGGTGTTTGCCTTGCGTGCAGACGGATGATGGTTAGAATCCCGGCTTCCCATATGGTTCCCTGAGTCTGCCAGGAGCGATTTCTGAGCATAGAGCCAGGAGTAACCTTAAGCATTGCCAGGTGTGACCCAAAAACAACAACAACAAAATAGAATTCATTCATTGAGAGGACTTGTATTCAATGTTTTGTACTGTCCTAGGTAGCAGGGTTAGTGTGACAAAAAAACATTTTATTTTTATCATTTGAGAAATTTGCAGTCTATAGAGTAGGTAGGCATTTCTCATAATTTTTATTTTTTTGTTTTTTTGGGTCACACCGAGGTTACTCCTGGCTATGTGCTCAGAAACCACTCCTGGCTTGGGGACCATATGGGACGCAGGGGGATCGAACCGTGGCACATGAACAATTATGAACAATTATGCTATAAACATTCACATGTGTATTCATCTTTGTATGAACATAAGTTTTATTTTTTCTTGTGCAAAACCTACAGACTCATTTCAAATTGAATATATTTAAGGGTCAGAGAGGTAATTGAGGAATTTAAGCATTTGCCGTCCATGTTTCTATCCCTGGCCATACCCAAAGTGGAAATAATTCAAAGGTGCATCAGTTGGTGAGTGGAGAACAAAAGGTGGCATGGACATATAATAGGTTAGCATGTGCAAGGCAAATGCCCTACAGATTGCACCACCGCTCCAGCCTGGCATTTCTCATAATTATGCAAACAAGGTACTATCAGAGCAATAAGAAACACAAGGAGAGGCATGGAGTGCTATTCTGGAAGCCTGTTCTATAAGGATCTCCTTCAATCAGAGATCAGAAAAACCATCTGAGGCCCAAAGTATGACAGGACTTATTTGACTGTTTTCCTTCACAGGATAATACCTTCATGAGGTCATGCACTTTTTTTTTCTCCCCTTCCCTTTCCTATGTGATTATTGCTGATTGTAATGCTCAACCAAGTTAGCACATTTTAGTTGTGGCATTTACACACGTGCTCACCAGGGACCATATACCACGCAATAGTATTCACGCAGTTGCTGTGCTCACAGAGGGGTATACCACTTTGTTTGTGGTACGGCACAAACAAGCACTCAATATATGTTGGAATAGCAACAGGTACCAAACATACATCCTAACGTGTGCAAGACTTTTGCCACCATATGCTTTTGCCCTTGCAAGCAATTCTGAGACCACATTATAGGTGTTGGGTTTTCAGGTAAAGATCCTGTATTTTAACCTCTCAGACTTCTTTTTCATTTGTTTTCTAATTAGAACAAGTTAATATAGCAAACTGCAGAAGAAAACCTACTGCATGCCTGTACTGGGCCTGAAGCAGTAGTACAGCAGGCAGGGTATTTGCCTTGAAAGCAGCAGACTCAGGTTTGGTCCCTGGTATGCTATGTGGTCCCCTGATCTGACCAGGAATGATTCATATATGCTAAGCCCAGAGTAACCCCTAAGTACCACTGGATATGCTCCCCCTCAAATAAAACAAAAGAAAAAAGTCAACTGCATCCTTTTAGAAGCATATCTCACTTGCTACCCCCCAAATTGGTAGTCATATTCTAGACCTTATTTTCCAAAGCTATCAGAGAGTGCTTCTTGACAGTTGTGCAGTAATATCTAGAACAGGAGGGAAGCGGACAACATCAGTATTATGTTGCTTTCAGTCCCCAGACTGTACTAGGAATTGACGCTAAGAAGTTTCCAAAAGCCACCATGGTATTGAGATACAACACCCATTGAAGTGAAGAATGTGTGTAATGTGTCCTTCCCTAGGATAAACCTTATAAGACCCGGTAAGCTCACAGGCTTTGGAGGCTGATAGATCTGGTTTGAGGTCCAATCATACCACTGGTATGGTAGGAAAGTTACAGATCCTGTATTCTCATTAAATGACTGTTCTGTGGATTAAGCAGTTCATATGACTTATCATGTGGTAAATGTACAATAGATAGTTAATTGCCTCTTTATCATGACATGGTTCCTCTGATCCCCATTTCCCATGTCCTATGTAGAATTCCCCCATCCCACACCCACCCCACCCATTCTCTTGGCTTTGCTTTTTTTGAAACACTTTCATTCCATTGATTTGTCTGAAGTCAACCTCTGTTCTTGCCTTTGGCCTGAGGGTCCTTCCTGTCTTATAGAGTTCCTTCTGCTGACATAAGATCTCCAGTCCTTCTACATTAATCAAAGTGGTTTAACTCTTAATGTGCTGTGAAGCTCTCACCCAAGTACTGTGATCACTCACAACTACTCTTTTTACTTTGTTCTTAATGTGATTTGGGGGCTACATCACATGTGGGACTCATCACTACTGCTGGCTTCTATGCTCAGGGATAGCTCTGGAAGGGCTTAGGAAACCATGCAGTGATAGGGATTGAAACTATTTTCTATATATGTACTCAGGTCAATGAGCTCTTTCTAGCCCTTAGTACTTTGATTTTTCTAAAATCTCAGTTTATACAAATAAATGACCGTGTTTACTTTTAGTAACTATGATTTATAGAAAGTCACACTTTAAATATTCTTGGGTAGTATTTAAAAAAAAAAAGGTCATCCTACCCTGAAACAGCTCCATAAATCGTTCGTTCACATTCAGCAGTGTGCTTTCCTATAGCAACACAATTTTAACCATAAAAACTGCTTAAGGTCAGGCTTGTCACCAACTTTAAGTTATTCTGTAATCCTTTCCCATATACATGTGGTTCTATCATCAGCATCACTAATTTAAGGAGACTACCATCTGTAAATTAAAAGAAAAAAGCAACACTGTTCTACATTTGAGGAATAAAGCACTGCTCTTTTAAAAAAAATGTAATTAATTGGTTTCCACGTTTTTGTTGCAGTAATGCTTATTAGCTATCCACCAAGATGTCCTTTAAATGATCTCCAATGCTAGGATTTAAAGCCTTATGTTGTCCCTTCTCTAGCAAATAGGGCTGATTTGTGTAACCAAGAAGACATTGTGAAAATGTCTAGAGAGACTAGAGAGAGAGATAGCTCAATATGCTGAGTGTATGTATGATTTGCATATGGTAGATCTGGGGTCAATCCCTAGCATCACATGTGTATCGTTCCCACCCACCTGCCCCAGCATGGATGGAAGTGATCTCTGAACTCATGATCACTGCTGGCTGGGTATGACATTAAAAAAAAAAAAAAACTGGGGCCGGAGCAGTGGCTAAAGCAGTAGGGTGCTTTCCTTGCACATTCTAACCTAGGATGGACCATGGTTCGATCCCCCGGCATCCCATATGGTTCCCCAAGCCAGGAGTGATTTATGAGCCCTGGAAAAGTCTTTAGATGAAATTGTATCCTTAACCATTATTTTGAAACTTTCCTCTTGAGAGACCCTTTAACCACCTAGCAAAACCATTCTCAGATGTTCTTATTTTTAAAAGCTGTATTAAAAAAATGAATGTTTGTTATTGTGCCACCAACCTGTTGAACAATTTATTAGGCAACAACAGATAACATAATCTAGGAAATACTTTGGTGATCTATGTGAAACTCATTTTGAACATTCTGTTTATATAGAAGCATGCTTCATCATTGTACAAACTTTCCCACATTTTAAGTGTTTTCTTAACATTCGTTTTCCCTTCAGATATTTTAAAATGATCTCATTGCTCATTTCTCTTCCATTCCATAAACAGGTATGGCTACATGTTCTATTGCCTATTAGACACAGAAAATCCAGATAAACCATTAACAATTTGAACCAGACTGATAGTGACAAATTCTATTTCTCCATCTTTATCCATTTGTTATAAATTATTATTTTTTAGGGTGGGTTTGGTTTTTGGTCCACAATGGCAGCACTTCTTTTTTTTTTTTTTTTTTTTTTTTTTTTTTTTTTTTTTTTTGGTCACACCCGGCTGCGATCAGGGGTTACTCCTGGCTCTATGCTCAGAAATCGCTCCTGGCAGGCTCAGGGGACCATATGGGACGCTTGGATTCAAACCAATGATCTTCTGCATGAAATGCAAAGACCTTACCCGCATGCTATCTCTCCGGCCCCAAATGGCAGCACTTCTTAAGGGTTACTCCTGGCTCTGTACTCAGAAATTGCTCCTGACAAACTTGGGGGTCCATATGGGATGCTGGGAATTAGACATAGGTGCAATGCAATGTGCAACCAACCCACTGTGCTATTGCTCCGACCCCTGTTATAAGTTATTCTTCTGTTTTTATTGCTATAGGCAAACTATGCATGCCAGGGAGTTCAACTCCAACCATTTTGCTGTTGTTATTATTGTTGTTATTGTTGTTTTGGGGGTCACGCTCGGTCAGTTGTGTGCAAGGCAAGTGCTCTACCTAATGTACTATTGCTCAGGTCCATGAGGTAATTTTTTTGCTTGTTTTTTGGGCTACAACCAGCTGTGCTCAGAGGTTACTCCTGAATTTATACTCAGGAATTACTCTTGGCAGAGTCCAGTGGACTATCTGGGATGCAGGGAATTGAACTTGGGTTGAATGCATTCAAGACAAGTGTCCTACCACTTGCACTATCTCTCCAGTCCCTATTATCATCTTTCTATAGCCTCAGGGCCAGAGAATGAACCAAAGCAATGGCTGCTATTATCACCAAAGTTCATCCTAGTGATCTGAGTACCCCTGGGCTCTTGATTCAGCTATCACAAACAGAAATAAAGCTTTGATTTTATAGAAGGGAAGGTGAAAAGAAAACAGGTCAAAAAAGGCATAAAGAGGGGCCCAGGAGATAGCATGGAGGTGGTAAGGCGTTTGCCTTTCATGCAAAAGGTCATCGGTTCGAATCCCGGTGCCCCATATGGTCCCCCGTGCCTGCCAGGAGCAATTTCTGAGCATGGAGCCAGGAGTAACCCCTGAGCACTGCCGGGTGTGACCCAAAAACCCAAAAAAACAAACAAACAAAAAGAAATATTCTCAGGACATAGATAAATATTTGTCTTACTGCTTACTGATACATAAATGAAGAGGAAATCTAGACTGGTCGCGTTGATAGTTGCACTATAGTATAAATATCTTTAAAACATTTGAAAGTATACCAAATCTAAAGTCAATGATTACAGAATCAATACCCAATCTACAACAAGCTGTACAAGGGGGGGGAACAGTTGCACTAGAATTATGGGGATAAAGGGGGGAAATGTGGGATGCATGCTGGGAAGAGGGGTGAAGGGAGGACAACACTGGTGGTGGGAATGCCCCTCATTCATTGTCTCTATGTGCCTCAAATATTACTGAGAAAAAATTGTAATTCACTTCGATCACAATAAAAACAAACAAGCAAACAAAACATTCGAAAGTAGTTAAAATGGGGCGGGAGAGATAGCATGAAGGTAGAGAGTCTGCCTTGCATGCAGAAGGACGGTGGTTCGAATCCCGGCATCCCATAAGGCCTGCCAGGAGCGATTTCTGAGCATAGAGCCAGAAGTAACCCCTGAACGCTGCCGGGTGTGACCCACACAAAGTAGTTTATTTTGTTTTTGTTTTGGTTTGGGGCCACAACCGGTAACACTCAAGGGTTACTCCTGGCTATGCACTCAGAAATCGCCCCTGACTTGGGGGACTATATAAGACGCCAGGGGATCAAACCACGGTCCATCCTAGGTCAGCCGCATGCAAGGCAAACACCCTACCTCTGCGCCCCTGATCTGGCCCCTGTTACATGTATTTTTATTAATTTATTTATTTTTGGTTTGGGGGTTACTCCCAGCTATGTTCAGAGATATCTCCTGGAAGAGCTAGGGGACCACCTGTGGTGCTGGGGATCAAACTTGAGTCAGCCATGGGATCCAATCCAGATCAAAGCAAACACCTTCCCTGCTATACTACTTCTCTGGTCCATTATAGGTATTTTATTACAATTAAAAAATAGGGCACATATGGGGAGAATGACTGAATAACCATCGCTTTAATTGACGGGCTTAGTTGAAAGCAATGTCTCTGAAAATGTAGTCTCTGCCCCAACAGTATCATTTGGAAACTTCCTTGAAATCCATATACTTGGAGAACAACCCAGTCTAAGGGAGGGCAATATGCTAAGGTCTGAGGTCTATTGAGTTAGGGGGCATAGTAATGGCCAAATCTAGGTTGTATATAACAGCATTTTTCAACCTTTTTGTGCAAAGGCACAATTTTTTCATGAAAAAAAAAAAATCACGAGGCACAGCACCATTAGAAAATGTTAAAAAAATTAACTCTGTGCCTATATTGAGTATATATAAAGTAATTATCTTGAATAGGAATCAAATAAACACAAGGAAATTATTTTATAATTACTTTATTACAAAATAAGAAGTATTTTATAATTGTTCATATTTCTGTTTATTTACTCAGTGTGAAACCTGGGCCTGTTTGGCTTAACATAAAGCTGATATTCTGGCAGGAATCAAAGAAAGACACATGTAACTCTTCATTAAGAGCTCTCAGTTTCTGTCTGTCTTTAGTTTTTATAGTCTGTAACATGCGCTTTGGCTCACAAATACACCAATCATGCCGAAGCTGCATGTTACGGATGAAATTGGATTATTTTCCCATGGCACACCAGGCAATATCTCATGGCACACTAGTGTGCTGCGGCACAGTGATTGAAAAACGCTGGTATATATAACTCCCAAACCTATGTCCCTTTGAATAATTATTACAGTATCAATCTTGGAATCTGAAGACAACAGTAGCAGATGTCATTCAAGATTAAAGGAAAATAAAAACAAAAACAGGGCCATGCTTCCCATTCAGCATGGAATTAAGCTAGAATTTTTGTTTTGTTTTGTTTTATTTTGGGTCATACCTGGCAGTGCTCAGGGGTCACTCCTGGCTCTGTGCTCAGAAATCGCTCCTGGCAGGCTCAGGGGACCATATGGTATGACAGAGATTGAACCCAAGTCTGTCCAGGGTCAGCCATGTGCAAGGTAAATCCTCTACCACTGTGCTATTGCTCTGGCCCTAAGCTGGAATTTTATGTATATATAAACTTTTTATTTATTTATTTATTTATTTATTTATTTTTGGTTTTTGGGTCACACCTGGCAGTGCTCAAGGGTTACTCCTGGCTCCATGCTCAGAAATTGCTCCTGGCAGGCACGAGGGACCATATGGGGCACCGGGATTTGAACCAATGACCTTTTGCATGAAAGGTAAACGCCTTACCGCCATGCTATCTCCCGGGCCCCTAAACTTTTTATTAAAGCACCATAATTACAAATACAATTGTAGTTGGGTTTCAGTCATTAACAGAACACTCCCCTTCACCAGTGCAACATTCCCACCACCAATGCTCCCCCTCTCTCCTTTCCATCCCTTGCCTGTATTTGAGACAGGAATTTTACTACAGTTACTTTTTTGTTTAAGTTTAGTAAACTCTTCTCTTCTCTCTCTCTTTTTTTCAAAGGATAAGAGTAAAAAAAAAAAAAAGTACAATAATCACAGCGCGAGAGCGGCAATCCTTGTAGCCTGCATAGGCCCAGCAAAACATGGGGAAAATGGAAAAAAATACCTTGTGGCATTGTTCCTCTTTTGCATGGGCACATTGAAATGGGAAAATATTACATATGCAGGCAGGTTCTTATCTATTAGAAATGGGAACAAAAATTTTGTAATGCAGTTGGGCCTTAAACCCTGAACATTTGGTATGATGACTGGTTCAGGCCTCAGAAGAATGGACATTGCCCATACATAAACCCCTGAACCATGGGATACCATCTATGGAAACAACCACAACTTCTGCCAGGGAAGACCCTACCACTGCCCAGGCATTAACTTACTCCAAAGAGTGTTCTCTTGACACCCAGATGACTTAACAACAGCAGCATCCTGCAAGCAGTGCAGGGCTTTCCTCATCTAATGGTGAGGTGGAGCTAGAGGACGCTCCACATCATCCTGACTTTGATCAAAGAAATGCACAGAAACCAGAATCTGACATCAACAACAGCTAAGGTGCGAAAAAATTTCACCGGGACCACAGACAATGACTCAGGGGTTGGACAACCTAGTATGCCTGGAGCCCAGAATCAGTCTTGTGCCAGAGACTTTGGGGGTAGGGTCTTTTTGTGTTTAGGCCAAGGCTTTTTTTTTTCCATTTTCCCCATGTTTCACTGGGCCTATGCAGGCAACAACAATTGCTGCTTTTGCACTGTTTTTATTGTTTTTGTTTGTTTTGCTTTTTGGTTTTTGGGCCACACCTGGTGACACTCGGGTGTTACTCCTGGCTATGCACTCAGAAATCGCTCCTGGCTTGGAGGACCATACGGGACGCCCAGGGATCAAACCGGGGTCTGTCCTAGCTAGGTCAGCCACCTGCAAGGCAAACACCCTACTGTTGCGCCACCACTCTGATCCCTAAGCTGGAATTTTTTTTATTCTTTTTCTTTTTTCGGTTTTAAGCTGGAATTTTTTTAACATGCCTTTAATGCTCCCAGTCGTCTGCAATTTCTTGGGTAGAGTGAGAAGATTACCCATATAACCTAACTTGAAAATATTAATGAATTAAATGAGATTAATTGTATTGAATCAATACATTAATTAATGTATTGATTAATTTTTGAGATCAATTTTGAGATAAGATTGGAAAGGTCTCATCACTTAATTGGGGGGGGGGCAGGGAATGCCCATAACAGTGATGCTCAGAGCATACTCCTGGCTCTATACTTACTACTGACTCTACACTCAGGGATCACTTTTTTTTTTTTTTTTTTGGTTTTTGGGTCACACCTGGCAGTGCTCAGGGGTTACTCCTAGCTCCATGCTCAGAAATTGCTCCTGGCAGGCACAGGGGACCATATGGGACACCAGGATTCGAACTAATGACCTTTTGCATGAAAGGTAAAGGCCTTACCTCCATGCTATTTCCCGGGCCCCAGGGATCACTTCTGATGAAGTTTGGGGACCATATGGGGTGCTGGGATTGAACCTGGATCGGCTGTATGAAAGATAAGCATCTTATCCTCTGTTCTAAATCTCTGGCCCCCATGATTTTTTAAATTTCATTTTTGTTGTTTGGGGGGTAATACCAAGAAATGCTCAGGAAGGTCTTAATCCTGGTTCTGTTTTCAGGAATTATTCCTAATAGTGCTCAGTGACCATATGTAGTGCCAGGTATCAAACCTGGATCTGCTACATGCAAGGCAAGCCCCAATTAACTATACCATTTCTCTACCCACCCAGGTCATTTTAGAGCAAGATTAGATGGTGTAACATTCACTAGCTGCTATGATAAACACACCCACAACAGATTAACAACATAAAAGATTATTTCTTTTGAGGGGGATGCACACCTGAAGTACTCAGGATTTACTCCTGGCTCTGAGATTAAGGATGACTCCTGGTGGACTCCTGGTGGTCCTGAGATCAAATCTTAGTCAGCCAAATATTTGCAAGGCAAGTGCCCTACTTGCTGTACTCTTTCTGGCCCAGAAAACTTTTCTTCTACCTACTAATTCAAAGGTCTGGTTTCCTTCTGTCCTAGGATTAATCTTTTCACTAAAGGTTTTTTCCCCTCTGGAAGCTAACACAAAGATAAATTGTGGTGAGAAGACACCCCTTCTACTAAGTACAGGTCTAAGAATTTAATTTCAACTAACAAGTGATTAGCTAGACTTCAGTTACATGATCATATCAGACAATAAGGGAAGCTGAATGGCATAGTTTTTCAAGGGAAAGGAGGAAATAAATTTTTGATGAAAAAAAATAGCATAATGTGTTACTGGGGACAGTGAAGGATGATAAAGGATGGACAGCGTAGAAAATAATTGAACTATGAACACCTAGAGATGAAGAACTATATCCCTTATCCTCCCCCCAACTCCTTGTATTCTAGTACTGTGTAGTGCTTGATGAATGTTGGTTGAAAAAACGGAGACTACTGAAAAATCATGGGAGATATGTGGGACAACTATTTCTACCCCTACCACATTCATGTAGAAATTCAGAATAATTAAACACAGTATTCTTTTTTTTTAATTTTTTTATTTTGAAATATGAGAACAAAGATGTAAAGAAAGAGGACAAGGTAAAGTTACAGTGGAAGGACGATCACCCATAAACAGATTTCACATAAGTCCCCTTGCTGATATCTTAACATTGAGCTTTTAGCCAAAGAATATTAACAAAAACAAAACATAACCCATGTACAATTACTTTGTCCCTCAAGACCCCAGATTGTAATACATATTTCTTAGCAGCACATCAAGCATTCTAAAACCATAAAACTTATATAACTCCTTAAACTTTGAAGGCATAGTACTTTTTTTTTTTTTACATTTCCATGCTTATGCATATTAGTTTAAGTTAGCTTTAAAAGTGGGTGCTTCTTTTTAAGGATAAGAGTCAAAGGAGAACACAATATTCTTTCTTGCTAATCCTACATGTACCACCAGAAGCCTTGTCAATTTAGAGTGTCCTGTACAGACATTCTCAGGCAAATCAGGAAGAATGTCTTGCAACAGGAAATCTATTTGCAACCTTGGAACACTGACTTTCTAGATGCAGTCATTTCATCTGCAAGATGCGAATATAAGGCCAAGTAGATTGCTCAAATGACTGGAGCACTTACCTGTCAGACCCAAAAGACCAAGTTTGATCCCTTTACTGGGTGGTCTCCCAAGTACTACTAGGTGTAGCATGTGAAAATACTCTAGTATAAATCTAAGAATCATTCTATTGAGTGTGTCATTTTATACATTGAAATTATCTAAATCTTTTATGAATTATTTATATATGTTTTCTTAGTTATGGTAAGTGCCCACATACATCAGTGGCTTCACTTTGTTCCAGTAATATTGCTTTCAAAATATTTTGTCTTAGGGCTGGAGAGATAGCATTGAAGTAGGACGTTTGCCTTGCATGCAGAAGGACGGTGGTTTGTATCCCAGCATCCCATATGGTTCCCGAGCCCCTCCCTGAGCACTGCCGAGTGTGACCCAAAAACCTATGTGTGTGTATATATATATATACACACACACATTCATACATACATACATACATACATACATACATACATACATACATACATACATACATAGTCTTATTCCCTAGGATCTTCCTGAGGAGAGATACATCCCATATCAGACTGCCAAACAGTTATAAGGAATTACAAGGGCATGCCCCTCAGCATCCATTTCTAAAACATTCCTTTGTCTAAGGTTCTGATCAAAGCACAAAAGCCATTAAATCATCCTTGCAAAATTTGATGAAATGCATTCTATGTCTCCAGAGGGTCCAATTTAATTTTCATGAAGAAGTATTCGCACTGGTGGCTTACCCAACAAATGGACAGTATCTGCAAATGATTTATCTACCAAGACATGTCCCAACAATTTCATCTTGTTTAAAGATGATTCCACTGAGACTAGAGAGATAGTACAGTGGGTAGAGCAATTGCCGTGCATGTGGCCAACCTGATTTGGATCTCTGGTATCCCATATGTCCCCCAAACATTGCCTTAGTACAGAGCCTG
>PVKC010016689.1:0-20619 GCA_004027635.1 Crocidura indochinensis
TAGTCTCTGTTGCTGGTATCATGCTTCTGTATTAAAGATCCTGGAATCTGCATATCTCATATAGTACTCAGGATGGTGCAGGGCATCCTCTCGTTTCACCTCACACTTCCGGTACAATAGAGAGGATCTTGTCCTGTAGCGCAGGTCATTGTTGTTGTCAAGTCATCTCAGTGTTAACAGAAGTCTCTTTTGAGGAGGTTGATGTCAGAGCCTTGGTAGTGTCTTCCCTGGTAGAGGATTGATTCCAGATGTTGCTGTAAAAAACCATGGATGTTTTGTAGATAGCTTGCCTGGTTCCAGCGTGAATGGAGGATGCCCATTCTTCTGAGGCCTGTGCCACCACCTGACAAAGTTTAAGGGCAAGAATAGGAAGGTTCAAACAGTTTCCCAGTAAATTTCAACCACTGGGAAAAAAAGAAAATCAAAAAGTTTGTAGGCATACAAAAATATCCAAACAAATGAAAGAGTAAAATTCACAAGAGCTGGCAGGTGATTAAAACATCGCCAGGCATGCCAAGAAGTAGAAAATACAATCCATAATGAGGAGAAAATCAGCCAGTTGAAACCAACTCCCAGATGATGAGCTTTTTATAATTATATTTTGTTTGTTCAATAGCCTAGAGGAAAGATTTAGCAAATAAGTGGAGACATGAAAGAAATGTAAAAACTAATTCCAGAAAGGAAAATTCAACAGCTGAGAGTTGAAAACAGTATACATAGACTGATGTTCATGGCAGCTTAGATATCAAAGGAGAAAAGATTAGTAAAATTGAAGGCATAGAAATAGAAATTATTCAAACCAAGTGAAAAAATGAAAACATTGTATACAGCACCAGTGAATATTAAACAATTTCTAGGCAACCCATGTAATTAGGGGGCATTTTACTAAGTAATTGGATTGGAGGAGAAGAGAGGATCAGAGGAAATGTGAAAAAATTATAGCTGAAATATTTCCAAGTTGGACAAATATTTAGACACAAGAAGCTTAATAGTTTTTTTTAACAGAAAACAAAGAAGTTCCCTAAATACAAAGCAACAACAACAACAACAACAACAAAAATTATCCTAAGCAAAAAGTAACCAATTACTTGAATGCAGAGGAAAAGAAAAAATAAGCTTAATAGTCTGAAGCAAAAGCCTCAAGATCCAGTCCTAAGGGAATGGGCAGTACAAGTCTGGGAGCAAAGGCCAACACAGGAAATAATCCACACAAGTTTGAAAGAGAATAAAACAGGTTTAGGAAACGTCCATTACAGGCACTCAGCTCACTAGCAAAATATATCAGCAGGCAGATAGACTAGTTGTGGAAACCAAAACTTTAATAGGCTTCTCCCCATAACCATCTCCATAGTTGGAGAACAGGTAGTTAAAGGACCAATCCAGAGGTCCTTCCAGCTCCTGAGTAACAAGCACAAGCAAAGAATTATCCTGAATACAGTGAAGACCCGTTACTCCAACAACAGCCTTCAGAGGGAAAAAGATACATCACATACAGAAGAAAAAATTATAAGAATTGTAGCTGGTTTCTCATCAGAAGCAATGAAAAACATAAGACAAGCAATATAAACCTTTTAAAGTGTTGGAATAAACAAATGTGACTTAAATTTTACATATAGGAAAAGTAAAAAGGAGATGATGAAATATGTATGTACATATGTACATATTTAGATCCATGAAATCTGGAAGAATTGCTCTCTGAGAAATGTGGAAGTGAATATATTATGCTGAAGAAAAACAAAATCAAGGTGGAATATGGGCTCATAAAAGAATGGAGTACTGGGAGTGATCAGTATCTCAAAAGAATTTTCAAGCTTCCCAACTTTTAAATTTCTTGAAATATAAGCAATGGCTTAAAAATTGCAAATGCATTGTGACATTAATAGAGTAGGCAGAACTAAAATGTGTAACAGCAATAGCACAAATGCCAGGTGGGTGGAGGGGGGACAAGAGTAACAGTGTTGAAAACTTTATATAGTTTATGAAATGGAATGACATTTTTTGAAGAGAGCTGGTAATAAGTTGAAGATGTGAGTTATATCCCTAAAGCTAGCATGACAATAAAACAGTGGCAATGTACCTAATATATTTCATTTTAAGTTAACTTGGTTAGTACAACTAGTAAGCTTAAAATAGTTGACCTATCAAGGCAAGAAAAGAGAATAAGAAGACAATACACAATAAAACCTTAAAGTAGGCAGAAAGGAAAAAAACATACAAACAAAAAACAGATGGGGAGCATGTGAAATAAATATTATGATAGCAGGAAGATAGATTTAAATCCATCTATGCCAATGATCACATTAGGAAAGATGATTTATTCCTAAATATAAAGGGAAATTAGATTGGATTTTAAAATGCAGAAGTCAATTGTGTGCTACTTACATGACACGAACCTTAAGTAAAGTCTCAAATAGGTTAAAAATAAATGGATGAAAAAGTACTGTTCTAATGGTGGTTAAAGAAAATTGGTGTGGTTATTTTGATAACAATAGAGTAAAAGTTAAAAAATACTATAAAAAAAACAAAAAAAATACTATCAAGGGTAAAAATAACATTTCTTTTGCAGTTTGGGGGAGGGGTGGCATTGAATAAAAACTTTTGTTTTAAATTTGGGGGCCACACCTAGCAGTGCTCAGGGCTTACTCCTCTGTACTCAGGGATCAGTCCTGGTGATTTTCTGGGAACCATATGCAGTGCTGGGAATAGATCTGTGTTCAGCTGTGTGTAAGGTAAGAGCTTTAAGGCCTGAACTATTCTCTTCCGCTCTGTGAAGCATTTATTTAATAAAAGAGAAATGCTCCATGTCACTCCCACAATTCAGGGAGTGGATGAGCAAGGAGCACCATAGCACCATTTCTTAATGAAAGAGGATCATTCATCATTAGAATAAGATATGCATTCATGTAAATGAAGGAGAATATGAAATCTTGGGCACGAGCAGTGGTACAGAGTGGTAAGGCATCTGCCTTGCCAGCGCTAACCCAGGATGGACCACGGTTTGATCCCCTGGCTTCCCATATGGTCCCCCAAGCCAGGAGTGATTTCTGAGCACATAGCCAAGAGTAAACCCTGAATGTCACTGGGTGTGGGCCCCCCCCAAAAAATGAAGTCTTGACTCATATTAACTTATATATTCAGTTCTCAACTACAGAATATACATTTGCATTTCAGGCACACACAAATGAAAAACACATCTTTCAAATCATATAATAATACATATAAAAGGACTTGCATTATTTGCAGTTTATTTTCTTGGCCAAATTGAAATTAGTTAGAATATGAGTAACACATATATTTGTAAAATCTCCATATGTTTAAGAATGTAGAAATGTACTTTTGAATAATCTAGGGGTAAAATAAGTTAAAGAAGAAAATAGAATTATGTGAATTAAATAATAATTGAAACATAATATTACAATTTGTGGGTGCTGCTAATGGAACATTTAGTAGAAAATTGACAGCATTAAATAACTTATAATTAAGCAGAAAAGGCTTAGATTTCTCCCAAAGAGGAAATAGTTCAAATTAACTTTATAAAAGAAAACTAAATTAAGTAAGACTACCAAGGAAACAAAAGTCGACTTTTGATAAATGAATGCGACCCAAACCTCTAAAAACCCTGATTCAGAAGGTAGACAAGGAAAAGAGAAAAGGAAGAAATGGGGATGGAGGGTGAAAATATAAATTAGCAATGTTAGGAATAGTGGAAGAAAACATCATTACAGTTTCTACAGTTACTGATAAAAAGGTAATAGGAAAGACCACAGATATTTAGACTTCCTCATTCACGCTGGGAAAACCAACAAACAAGACAGAATGGATCCAGACTAGAGGATCATATACAAAACCACATACAAAATCAAGTAATTTTTCTGTATATTTTATAGTTATTTTATAATATCATATGTAACATATAATGCATAACACACATAATATATATTATTATATATTATATAAATATAAAAACACATATAATATATATTTATATACTATATAACATGTACTACATATTATTGTTTATAGTTATTTTATAGTATTTTATTTTATAGTAATGAATATCTAGAAATTGAAATAAAAATTACTGCTTATAAGAACAGGGGAAAAAGACTAAGCATAGATCTGATAAAATATAAGCAATATGTGCACATTGAAGACCACAGAATGTAGTTGTGAGATATTAGATAATGTCAAAATAGAGAAAGAAGTATACCATTTTTGCGGGCCAACTCAGTATTATCAATTGCCAGTTTTTACTGAACACTTTTATAGATTCAACATCTATCTTATTAAAATATTAGCATGCTTTTATGGGATAGAAATAGATATAAATTATTTTAAAATCTACTGAGAAAAGTAAAGAACCTATATAGCCCAGCCAACTTTAGAACACAAGAGCCTGGTTGAATGGACTTAAAGAGTCAAGTGTGGGCTGGAGTGACAGCACAGCGGTAGGGCATTTGCCTTGCACGCGCTGGTTCTACCCCTAGCATCCCATATGGTTCCCTGAGCCAGGAGCGATTTCTGAGAGCATAGCCAGCAGTAACCCTGAAGTGTTACAGGGTGTGGCCCAAAAAGCAAAAAAAAAAAAAAAGTCAAATGGAAATGAAGAGTGAGTAGTATTGACAAAAAAACAAATACATAAAGATAGTGCCCAGAAGTAGAATCACAAGATTATTGCTATTCAACAAAAAATGTCTATGTAACTTACTGGTAAAAGAACCAAACTGAAAAATTCAACAAACATTTCATTAAATGGTAAATGGTGGGGCCCGGGAGATAGCATGGAGGTAAGGCATTTGCCTTTCATGCAAAAGGCCATCGGTTCGAATCCCGGTGCCCCATATGGTCCCCTGTGCCTGCCAGGAGCAATTTCTGAGCATGGAGCCAGGAGTAACCCCTGAGCACTGCTGGGTGTGACCCAAAAACCAAAAAAAAAAAAAAAAGGTAAATGGTGCTGAAACAATGAAACACCATATACTAAAGAGGAACAAATAATAAAAATTCCTTAATCCATACTAGATAGAAATATTTTTCACTTTTTTTTAATATCTTTTGACTGGATCTCCTGTACATCAGTTCTCAGACCAGCAGTCTTTTCTGTTTGTTTTGCTTTCTTTTTTGGGGGTGGTGGTGGTGGTGGTGTGGGCACATTCCTGACGATCAGGGGTTACTCCTGCTTACAGGTATTTAGAAGGTTGATAATGCCCTCAACCCCGCCTCCTCTTCCTCCTCCTTCTCCAATTCAGTGGCTCTAACACCCATTTCTTTCTTTCTTGTTTTGTTTTTGTTTTGGAGCCACACCCGGTGTTACTCAGGGGTTACTCCTGGCTATTCATTCAGAAATCACTCCTGGCTTGGGGGACCATATGGGACACCGAGGGGTCGAATAGGGGGTTCCGATTTGGGCCAGCTGCATGCAAAGCAAATGCCCTACTGCTGTGCCATCACTCTGGCTCTGGCCCTAGACCTGCAGTCTTAACTGAAATGGTAGAAATATGGTTTTCAATCTTCCTACACTCATGGACTGATGTCAGTCTTCTAGCATATACAAAAATTGTCCAAATTAATCCAGTATCAAACATAAAATCTGAATCTCCAAACCTTCTAGAAGAAAGCATAAGGGCAGAAAAAGACTTTGCAACTTGGAGCTAGGCAAACAGTTCTTTGATCTTCATCCACATCCTGATCTATTAAAAACTACTGGGAAGTCGGAGCAATAGTGCAGTATTAGGCATTTGTCTTGCATGCTGCCAACCAAGGTCCAATCCTTGGTATCCCACAGCAACCTGTGGTATTCCACAAGTATCCTCCTGGTTCCCCGAGCATGTCAGGAGTAATTTGGGAGTGCAGAGTCAGGAGTAACCCCTTAAACATCACTAGGTGTGAGCCCCAAACAAAGAAAAGTTGATAAATTGGACAATAAAAATGCAGTTATATTTGTTTTAAAATACATTGCTAGGAGAACACAGACTTCCAGAAACTGGAAGAAAAAGTATCTGCATAACACAAAACAAATTACATTTCCCACACTGTCTTCCCTCCTTCCATTTAGGGGGTTGCGCTCCCCCTACATAAAGAACTTTTACCCAATCAAGAATGTTCAAAACTCGCTGGGCGGTGGTGCTGGAGGTAAGGTACCTGCCTTGCCTTCGCTAACCTAGGACGGACCGCGGTTCAATCTCCCGGTTCCCCATATGGTCCCCCGTGCCTGCCAGGAGCGACTTCTGAGCGCATAGCCAGGAGTAACCCCTGAGCGTCACCGGGTGTGGCCCAAAAACCAAAAAAAAAATGTTCAAAATTCAATATTAAGAGTCAAAAATGGACAGATGCTCAGCACGGATGTTTAAAAAGATCTCAACATGAAAAAATTTCATGAAAAAGTGGGTAAAAGCAGTTAATATGAGAAAAGAATATATATATATACATATATATACATATTCTCTATGGCAATGATGTAAGTTGTAAGTGAATGGAAAAATATCTATTGTAATTTATGCTTAAGAAAGTTCAACTATCATGTAGAGATGCCATCTGTCTCTAACACTACCAGTTGGTGATCCCCAAGAACCATCAGATATAACCACCACAATAGTAGCAACAACAAAAAATTACAATTGTGGTATCCCCTTTTGATAATTTAAAATTGAAAAGACTGCAGTTAGATAATGGTGAGTACCCAGAGAAAGCAAAATGCTCATATTTTAATTTCATTTATTTGAATCTTTTGACTTTATTTATTTGCTTTTTGATTGTTTGGGGGCCACATCCACTTGAACTCAAGAGCTTTTCCTGGCTCTATGTGTGTGACCTTCAATGGTGCTGGGGATTGAACAGGTTTAGGTACATGAAAAGTAAGTGCCTTGCAAGACTCCTTGTACCAAGATATTTATAAGATTCCTTGTACTATCTCTCTGGCCTAATATAGCTCTTTCGAAAACAGCTTGCAGTTGTAAAAACATTTAATCACATTACTCTCAGCTCATCTGACCACTCCACTATTTGGTACCTGGATATGTGAAAACACATGCCCATATAGTGAAGCTTCAGAATGTTTGCTGCAGCTTTCTCTGTAAAATCTCAGAGCTGGAAGCTATCTCCCTCATGCCCTTCAGCAGATAAGTGGGAGAACAGATTCCAGGAAGACTTGTGAGTAATCAAAAAGAAAGCAGTATTGATACCTGCCAAAGCATCTATGTATCCCAGGGGCATAACACAGAGTGAAAGAAGTCAGGCACAAAAGATGATGCACTCTACAATTCTATTCATGCAGAATTCTAGGAAAAGCAAAGCCATCCATCGTGATGCAAAGTTGATTCAGGGGTCTCCTGGCTTACAGATGGTGACGACTGGAAGGAGTGGCCTGTAGAAATGTCTGGGGGTAATGGATCTATTCCTCATTGCCAGCGTGGAGCTGGTTTTATGGTAGTGAATACCTGTGTCCAAATGAATGAAATTGGCAAGAAGTGAAATATTAGACATCATCATAGCCTTTTTGTTTATTTGTTTTGGGGATACACCCAGTAATGTTCAGGGGTTACTCCTGTCTTGGAGATCGCTCCTGGTGGTGCTCAGAGAACTGTATGAGATGCTGGCGATTGTCCCAAACTTGGTCATGCAAGGCAAGCACCCTACTCCTGTACTGTCTTTCTAGCCCCCTCACCATAGACACTTTTTCATCCACTTTGGAGATTCCTTCCCTCTGGTTCTTCCCAGACTAACTTTCAGCACCTGAAATTATTTCTGTCCCACAGACCTGGGCTCAAATTTTTACCCTCCTTCCCCAGAATGAGAATGAAAATGAGAACATGTGATGTGCCTTCTGTTGATGAGACACCCACAGTCTTCCTTCCTGCAGAGTGGGCATGTGAGGAGACACCCCCCCCCCATGTTCATATCTCAGTGCAATGACCACAGGTCTTGCTGAGACAGTGGACTCATCTCACTGTCTCCAAGGAAAGTTGACAGTCCAGCACACTGGAGGCCAATGATATATCCCAGTTCCCCAGAGGCTCTGTTCAAGCCTGGGGGGCTCTACAATGGTTATGGGAACAACCCAGTGCCCTCTCCCTGAAGACCAGTTATTGCATGACCCACTTTCTTGTCTGGTTTCTGAGCACATAATCTGGCACAGAATTGTGAACATTAGAAACCACCCTGGCACCTCTGTTCGCTGGGGAGAGACTACTGTTCTCCTTGGTATCCCCAGCTGTCTTTTGTTGTGACAGGGGCATTGTGGGCAAAGGGCAGGAGATTGGTTGTTAGGAGAAAAACAATAGAAAATTATCTTGGTGTACCTTGGAGCAAGTGGGTTTTTTTTTTTTTTTTTGAGTCGTACTGTCCTCAGAGTGTGCTCAGGCTGCTCTGGGGTTGGCTATTATCTACCGCCTCTTAGTCCTGGATATATTCCAAGATTAATGTAGCTGGATATGGACATCTGTAAAAAGTCTGATTCTGTTCATCTGGGAGACTTGTCCATGGCTCTGACATGAGGCGGTATGCAGAGGAAATTATTAAGGGAGAAACTTGGAGACTCTTAGAAAGACCCAAGTGACAATTGACATTGGGTTCATGAGCACTGAATTGTGTTGTAGAATGTAGTTTCTTAGACTGTGTGTCTCACTCCATGGGAGGAGGACCACATAATTGAATATGGGGGTTATTAAAATATATTTCTTTAGGATTTAGTATTAGTCAGTGTTTGATTTGTACATCTTTTTTTTTTTTTTTTTTTTGGTTCTTGGGCCACTTCTGGTGGCTTTCAGGGGTTACTCCTTGTTCTGAGCTCAGAAATTGCTCCTGGTAGAAAAGGGACCATATGTGATGCTGGGGATTGATCTGAGTAGGTGCTGGTCAGTCCTAGGTCAGCTGAATGCAAGGCAAATGCCCTACCTTCTGTACTATTGTTCCAACCTGATTTGTACATTTGTTTTTTATGCTCACACACTTGAGGTTGTATAAAAAATGTCTTGGGTGTATTGGTGAAGATAAAAAAAGAGCAGAACTAAATATTCAAGCCAAAGTCAATGACAACAGAATCAAGATTCCCCAATCTATAACAAGCTATACACAAAAGGGACCCGCTACACTAGCAGTCCAGGGGGGCTAAGGGTGGAGGTATAGGAGGAATGCTGGGAACTTTGGTGGAGGAAGGTCAACACTGATGGTGGGAATGGCCCTAATTCACTGTCACTGTAAGCCTTAAATCCAACTATTAAGGACTTGCAATTCACAATGGTTTCAATAAATTTATTATTATTATTATTATTTTATTTTGGTTTTGGGACCACACCCACTGCCACTCAGGGATTATTCCTGGCTTTATGCTCAGAAATCACTCCTGGCAGGCTCAGGGAACTATATAGGATGCCAGGGATCCAATCCAGTTCTGTTCTGGATGTGCAAGAAAAATGTTCTTCCACTGTGCTATCACTCTGACCCCATCAATAAAAATTATTAAAATTTTTTTAAAGTCTTGGGTGAAAAAGGGTATCAAATGGAAAAAACTTAAGAACTTTTGTTTGTGAAATATGGTCCCAGGCACCTCTCAAGCCTCTGTCCACACAAGGCTGATCGGTTCCCATGAGGTTAACCTGTGCAAGAGCCATAGATAAAATGCAGCAATCAGCGTTGGTGTATTTCATAAGGTTTGGTTTGGAGCTCCTGAGGGGCAGGTAGGCAAACAGAAATAAGTCAAGCATCTCTCTCTGTCAGGGAGGCTGGAAAGAAGAGAAAAGATCCTTTGGTCAGATAGAGGTATAAGGGGATGTGTTGATTGAGCTCTGAAGAGTGTCAGATCAGGATCTGAGATGCCCATTATCAGATCATGATGCAGAGAAAATATTGAAATGTGTGTTCTAAACTCATCACCATCGAGGCTTATCTTGCATGACTAAAGATTTCTGGTGTGTGTGTGTGTTAGAGAGAGAGGAGAGAGAGAGAGAGAGAGAGAGAGAGAGAGAGAGAGAGAGAAAGAGAGAGATCTAAGCCACCTACAAAGCTACAAAGGCAAGTGTATTAACCTTGAAATAAACTTGAATTGAAATGTTCCATATTAAGTTCATCACAAAGCGGCCAGCTCAGTGGCTACAGCTTTGCACAAAGGCTCTCCTGGTACAGCGAGACTACCATGTTTTGAGAATTGAGCTCCCTGTGAATCTCAGTTTCTCTGTGATTCTCAGCTTTGAGCTGACCTTCCTTTGCTGTGCAGTGCAGGGTGATCTCGCCATTCCCACTCCTGGTGCTCCAATTCAACCTGCATGCTCTTCACTGGCTTTTTGCCTGTGTCTCTTGAATTGCAGGGATCTCTGGATTTACTTGACACCTTCTCCCAGCCAGGTGCTTCCTTTTCCAAAGGATCCCACTGAAAATAGTGCCCTCCGGTATCACAGATGACACTCAGTGGTGCTATAATCAATTCCACCTAACTTCTGGGTTCTGTGTGCCACATAAGATTAGTATACTGTCCCCTGCCCTTACCCACTGTGCTCTCCATCTCCATGTTAGCTCCTTAGGATCTGACATTTTGGAAGTCCCAACTCCGGACTGCTACTCCCCATTCTTCCTTCATATGGACCTACTGACCCACCACCTTCTGGGAGTTCTTTCACTTCTTTTCCAAAAGGAGGGGGCTATTCCAACAACACCTACATTGCAGCATGTGACATGTCTGATACATCCAAGTCATGCTGGACTCATGACACATGGCAACTGTTGGGTTGGGTGACACAGCAGCCACTCATCCAGAGCATGGCTGGCCCATGTGAGCCTGTTGACCTTCTAGATCTCATCAGAGAAGTACCTTAGCTATGGTACTTAGTGAAAGCCTATTGACCGGTGGAATGCTCATCATGGGCACTTTCATTCCTTAAAAAGTGTGTGTGTGCATGCATACAGCATACATTACTGCATATATCATACTATATGCAAACATACATCACATTATATTACATTATAATTACATAGCACATCACACACTTTATATGTATAGATTATGTATGTATATAAATGAGAATTAGACTTTCTAATGTGTGTGAATGCTAACCTGAGCAAGATCTGTCCTCAGCGGTGATTTCCAGCCCCACAATCTCCTTGTCGATCTTCATCTTTTATTTATTATTTGAGTGCCTGTAAAGTGATGAGTTAAATTAGACCATCTCTCAGGCTCTTAGGGGAGGGTCATGGAAATGCTTAGTTTTCCATATGTTAACTTTTTCTAAATAATGTAAATTGAGAGAGAAAGGGGGGTCCCCCAATTGGCCCAAGTCCTACGTGAAGTCTAGGAGATATGTCTTTAATATTTCAAGAAGGGGGGGGCACAATTAGGATACCCTCTCCCAGTGCCTGCAGATCTTGGAGACTAATAGATATTTACTTAGTCTTGTCGGTCGTGCTGTGTTTAATATTTATCCATCACAGGAAGCTGCTGCATGTTAAATGTCAGACTCTTGATTTCAACAGCTTGCAGCTCTGCACAGTTGGCATCTCACAAGTAGCCCCGAGGCCGTGGTCTACGGCCTGCCCACCTTCTGGGCACAGCTAGACCTGGCTCTGGGCTACACCTTAGGTTGCCTTCATGGTGGGTCTTCTAGTTTCAGAGATTTCCTATTTAAGGTGCCTCTAGTAAGGCATTTAGATTGGGGTGTGGTCCATGTCCATCCATACAGATGTCATCAGAGGTCAGGAAGCTGAGGAGGCCTTGTCTTAGGGTGACTGACATGCCCTGGGCACAGACCATCTTTTAAGTCACTCTCTCCTTAAGTCTTAGGACATACATACTCCAGACTGACTACTTATTTGCACCTTCGGATATGCCATGCTTCTCTGTCTGCTGTGGAACCTGGGAGCTGCCTCACCAGTTCCCTTAACCTTTAACTTCCTGTGGGATCAGCCAATAGGTATCTCCAAAGGCCTTCTGAGGGTGGGACAAGAGAGATGGGGGAGGTACTTCCTGTCCTGTCTGCCTTTCTTATTGGGAGCAGAAACAGGGGTGTTGGACAGCAGTGTTAGGGGCCAATTTTCACTTTGACTATGACCTAGGCAACAGCCCTCCTCAATTCTCAGCCCCAGGATTCTCTTCAGGAACCATGAGCTCCGTTTCTCTCCTTCAGGTCTAGAGACACACAGTTCTATGCTCTGATTAATGACTGGGAGCTGTGACATTTCAGGTGGATGGATCCCATCCTGTCCCAGGTGGATGGAAGAGTGTAGGACATCATTGGACTGCTTTCCTGCAAGGATTCTGCCAGTGTATCATCAAGAGGTCAGCAGTGATCTTTATCTTTTACAGAAAGGAAAATTGAGGCTCAGAGAATTTGAGTAAACAGCAGTGCAAAGAAATAAATGACAGAACTGTCCAGCGACCTTCTGTCCAGTGAACTGGTTGAACTGAGCCAGAATTGATGAAGCGACTGAGGCTACCCACTGCATTTGAAATCCTGATGATGATTTCCCCCCCATACTTTTATTTTAGATTTATTTAAGAATCACGATTTACAAAGTTGTTGATGATTGAGGTTTCAACATATAATGTTCTAGCTCCAGTTCTGCCACCAATGTTGTTGAAATCTTCCCCCCTCCACCCCCCCACCCCACCACCAGGGTTCCCACTCCACCCCACCCCACCCCACCCCACCCCAGCTTGCCTCCTTTACAGGCACATTTTTGTGCTTGATGGCTGTCATCTGGATCTTGTGTTTTCAGCGTTGTTCACTCTATGGTCTAGATATAGAGGTCTTTTTTGTTGTTTTTGTTGTTGTTTTTGGACCACACCTGGCAGCACTCAGGGATTACTCCTGGCTCTGAGTTCAGAAATTGCTCCTGGCAGATTCAAAGGATCATGTGGGATGCTGGGGATTGAACCCTGGTCTGTCCCAGATCATTTGCTTGCAAGGTAAAAGTCCTACTGCTATGCTATCACTCCAGCCCCTGGATATAGTGCTTTAACCTCTCTCCCCCAATGTTTCAGATCTTCTGGAGTCTGGCCCAAGCCTCCTCAGCTCTTTTCATGCACATGAGTCCATGTCCAACCTGTCCATACCCCCAAGTGAATCTGTGTACATGCCCTTGCTCTTCAGAGAGGGTGTCTCTGGAGGTTCAGGTCTGAGCTGAGGACTTTCAGAATGAGTGAGTTCCCCATCCTGGAGTGTGCAGATAAAAAAGCATATTCCTTTGTGAAGGAAGCTGGAGGGAAGATTCCCAGGAAGATGAAATGAGGAAATGATTCCTCTTCAAAATGCCAAGATTCTTAACATTTGGATCCTGACGGAGAAGAGTGAATCAAACTTCTGATTTCAGGGAGGAGATCCCGAAGTCAGCTGGCAAAGACACAGTCAGTCAGCTGCACAGCGGAGATGAGATGGGCAGAGTGGCAGAGGCTTGAGTCTCAGAGCTGTGTGGACCAGGGTGAAAGGGGAAGAAATGAGCAGGTGTCAGCAGCTTGCCATGGTGGAGCAGGAAGCCAAAGATCAAATGCACACAGCTGAGCTCTGAGCTGAGCGGAGTAACTGCCCTAAGGTCCCCTGGCCTGGAAAGACTCAGAAGAGAAACATTTGCTCTCCATTGCTCAGTCGTATTTGGGTTTTGAGGCCTCTTCTTGCTTTTACAGATTTTACCAGGGGCACATGTGCTTGCCCAGGTAGGTCTGCATGGCTCCTTGCATCTAATCCAAGCCCCCTGGGGATCCTAGAGACCCTCATGCCAGGTTGGGTCAGGATTTACTGCCACCGTGACTTGGATCCTTGGCGTGTTCAGAGCTTTTCTGGATTACAGAATTGAAAACCAGGGGATTGAATCTCCCTAAACAAAATTTCTTGTGGGGATTAAAGCAAATCCGGGACACAAAATGCCTCGCATCTGGCAAGTCCAGGATAAATGCTGACTGATTAGGCACATCATTAGCAGTGGTGTTTCTGGGACCAAAGCGCTTAGCACAAGTGCCTTCGAAATAGTAAATGCTAAACAAAAATGACCGTAATTATTATTAGGTATCTTGGCCAGGGTCCGATTCTGTTTTTAATCCACTGCTTTTATGATAGCTAGTGACAAAGGCAGAGGACAAGCCAAGAATTTTGTTGGGGGCTGTGAGGAGGGGGCTTTCTGATATCCAGAACTCCAGACCCCTTTCCTGGGTCATGTAATGGATGAGCCTCCCCCCATTCTACTCCCACCCCCCTTATTTCCCATTTATTACAGCAAGCTCTTTCTGTGCGGTAAACTGGATATTAAAAACAAATGCACCTAATTAGAAATAAAATGTTTCCAACCAGCTCGAAATAAAATAAAATGTAATTACTAACGATATTTAAATGTTGTAGATATTTTATTTTTTTAATCCCCTTAATTTAAAATGAAGGATGACTTTAATTTAGTCGAGAATGTGTTCTGGTGGGAAGCAAGTGGCCCAGCCTCTTGGCTCTGGGTCTCTGAGAAGGAAGATGGGGACTTTCGTTAACATCTCCTGGCCTGACAAATTGGTGTAAACATTTTGTTATTTTTCCCCCTTCTCCTGGGAGACAGACTTGCTCACCTGTCTCCCCAAAACCGTGTTTAGTTTTATTTTGGTAGGGGAAAGGATTTGGACTATACCCAGCTATGTTCAGGGTTTATTTCTGGCACTGAGCTCAAGGAACACTCCTGATAGGATCTAAGAGATCATATGTGTTGCCAGGGGTCAATCCTGGGTCAGCAGCCTGTGAGATAAGTGTTCTACCCACTGTTCAATCTCTCTGGCCCCATCTTAGTTTTTAAAAGAGGAAGGTCTTTTAAGAAACTTTGTGCTTCAGGTAGAGTTCTTGCTGTGTCCCTGGGGTGTAGATAGGTATTATTTCTATGGCCACTTCTTCAGATTCATGTTTATGTCCTGACCTTGCTGTTAACCCTCAGGGCGGGGGTGGCAGAATTCTGCCTGACTCATGCCACTCATCTCCTCCTCTATAAAGAAAGAATGCCAGTCCCCTCTTGGAGGAAGCTGATGGAAGCTAAAGAGCAGATCAGACTTTTATAAGATGGTGCACATTACCAAATACCCAGAGTAGCTCTGTCACCAAAGCTGCATGAGGAAAGGGACCATGTTGAGACTTTGACCTTTGGGGAAATCTCAGCCTTTAAGACCATGCCTGGTATCTAGGAGCTAATCAGGATAAGCTCATGGGCGAATGAATGTGTCACACATGGGGTATTTGGTATACCCCATTTGGTATATATATTTGGTATAACTCAGGTAGGCTCGTTATCCTGACTTGTAACCTATAAATGGCCAGAGATTGGTTGATTTCTGCTGTTTCACCTCCCTCCCACTTGCTCCCAACCTATAGAAGAATTCTGATCACTAAGAGACCCCTTCATTGAGTTGTAGTCTTCTTCTGCATCCTGTTCCATATACTAAGTCTCTGTATGCTTGTTGGGACCACAGCAGATAGATCTGGACCCAAGAAAGCTA
The DNA here is from genome assembly GCA_004027635.1 of Crocidura indochinensis. Lineage (NCBI taxonomy): Eukaryota > Metazoa > Chordata > Mammalia > Eulipotyphla > Soricidae > Crocidura > Crocidura indochinensis. Next base: position 15,437 of record PVKC010016689.1, read on the forward strand.
TTCATAGACTTGTTTCTAGACCACTAACTCACGCACCACCTGCATGACAGGGTGCTTGGTGGGAGTGCACATAGGAGGCAACGATTGGCTATTATAACATCAACCCAGCCCCTGCCACCCTCTCTGGCCTTGGGATTCTGGACACCTTCTCATGAAACTCAGGGCCACTTCTCTGGTCTCCTAGACCCTCAGTCCCCTTCTCTGTCACAGAAGGGTTAGGAGACACTCATTTCTGCTCCTAGCACTACACAATCTTATTCATCTAAAAGGGTTTGTTACAAGCAGAGCTCAGAAGGGGGCCAAACTGGACTGGGGATCAAAGTCTTTGGTTTCCTCTAAAACTTCATCTCTCTAGCTGAACAACCAACAGTGCTCTTTTCATTTCGAGTGTTCCACATCCCCAATAGTTTCATCCAAGCTGCCCATAGCTTGTCCCAGTTCTAGAAGGACTTTTGAGACAGGGTATCAGGAGTGGAGAAATTTGTCTAATTTATTTTTTGCAGTATGAATAGATGATCCTGCAGGGAAGTGGTGTTTTGTGCTATGTATGCTGGATGCTACACTTCTACAATATACTCTTGTCTGAGCTGCCTCTGGTTCATGCCTGTTCTACGGAAACCTCTTCACCACACAGCAGCCTGCTCAACCCGGGTACATGGGATCAACACTATCTAAGACATGGCTAGAGTTCCAGGGCCCATTTGTGCTCTACGGGTCACACATCAGTCTCATATCCAAGCCCTGTTCCTCACACCTGTCCACTTTCCTGGTCACTCCCTTTATATTGATCTCTGTCTTGACCCTTATGTGCCAACCACTACCTTCCATAGGATCTTTGCATGTGATGTGCTCGCTGCTTGGAACACAGGTCTGGGATATCATGTCAGACTTCACAAAGGAGACTGAACTTGAACCTATCACATTAGTTCCTCCACCCTCATCTCACATTTCTGCTGGGTGCCCCACGCAGGGCATGAGGTTGTCTTTATTTGACCTCTTCCTGATTGGTTGGGCTGACACAAGAGAGTTAGTGAGCACAGAAAAGTACCCAAATCAGACAAAATGATTGAACATATAGGAAGGAGATATGGAAGACATCCAGGCTGGTGTCTCCAGGCCCTGTAAAACATGTTCAGACAGTAGCTGGAGTGATAGAATAGCAGGTAGGACATGTGCCTTGCATGTAGCTGTTCCAGTTTTGATCCCCAGCATTCCATATGATCTCCCAAGCACCATCGGGTGTAATTTCTAAGTGCAGAGCCAGGAGTAACACCTGAGCATCTCCGTGTGAGAAACATAAATAAGCTTAGATAGCGGTGAGTTCCTTTAAATCCTGACCTTTACCTACAAGTTATTTTCTGTTCCCTTTACTCTCCAGCCTCCACATTTGCTTTTGCTACAAATAATGCCTTCCTGCCTGTTCAGGAAGAGCTATTTCACCCTTCAGGCTGCTCCCATCACCATTCCCAGGCCCACCTTTTCAGGAGTGTCCATAGTAAATGAGAATCCAGCCATAGTAAATGAGAATCCAGCTCCCGACAGTTTTCATTCTTCCCACTGCCTCTGAGCAGACGGATGATCAGACCAAAGCAGAGCAAAATGTTTCAGATTCTTCTTGATTTTCTCTGCTGTCAGCAATGAAGGAAAAACTAGAACATATTGGATTCGTTTATTCATTCAACATGTAATTAAGCATTCAGCACGTGCGAGGCAATATTTTTTTTTATTCTCGTTAGATTAACATGGTTACAATCGTGTTAAAAAGTTATGCTTTGGTGGGGGCACATGTTTGCTGACGATCACTACCCCTGAAGTGCCAGGATCCTTTTCTGCTGCCCTTAGGTCACTTCTTAATACTGCAACCAAGTGTTTCGTGCAAGAAATTAGATAAAAATCTCTATCTATCCATGCATCCTCCCTGCTACCCCAAGTACTTCTGTCTATTTTTCACCTAGCTGTCTTCCAGCTCTGCTATCAGTCTATTTCTGCTTTTATCCTGTTCTGCACATCTGATGCTTCTGGTAAATATTTCCCTGCCCTCTGGTCCTACCCCTCCCAGGGACATCTCTTCAGTGGATTTGACTTATGCACCTGCCCAGCTCTCTGTGAGCTCCTAAAAGAGAGGGGTTAGGACAAGCATGGGGAACCCCCTCTCACATGCTAAAGATCAAAAAAACTCCACTGAAAGAGTGTCCATCCTTTATCCACCTACCTAGCTGCTCACTTTCTGCTGTAGTATCTTTGTTTATATATGTGTGTATATATATGTATCTACACTTATTATTATACACATATTATTTATTATACCATACACATAATAGTATATATTCATTTTATGAGATTACACATATAATATATTTAATCTTATATCTTTTCATATATGATAGTATACATTATATCTATATGAACCTAGTCATATATTTATAATTTACACATATTTTATATTTATGATTATATAAACATGATATATTTACATATATTTAAAATATAATTATTTATATAATTATATTGCATATCATTATATTTTATTATTTGTTTTATTATTGTATTGTTTATATAAATATATTATATAATAATGTATATTATAGGGTCCAGAGCGATAGCACATCGGTAGGGCCTTTGCCTTGCACGTGGCTGACCCAGGTGGGACCTTGGTTTGATCCCCAGCATTTCATATGGTCCCTCAAGCCCGGAGTGATTTCTGAGTGCATAACTAGGGGTAACCCCTGAGCATCACTGGGTGTGGCCCAAAACCAGAAACAAATATATTATATAGACACATAATATATAATATATACATATTATATATGCATAAATACATTTATATACATAAAACATCACTAGGCTGTCAAACTTAGAGGAAATTTCTTCCCCCCAAAAATAATCATCAAGCTTTGATCTGATGGCTTTTCAAATCACTGGACACTCATGGACCCACCAGCTGGATTGAGGATAATGTCATCATCCCTAAAGGCATCCTTAGGTGACCTCCTCCTTCCCCTAGAGAGTAACAAGTTCTGATCCAGGCTGGAATGCCTGAGCTGAAATACATGGATGGAATTACCCCGTTTCTCCTCTTTGGCCTGCACGTCCCCGGGTGTGGTGTGACGTACTGGGTGGACTGTTAGTGTGTGTGGGAGGCTGGTGCCAGCCTATAGATCAAACTGTCCCAGCCCGCCTTCCTCTCTCACCTTCCTGCCTTCTTCCTCCGCATCAGTCACCAGCTGCACCTCTGACCCTGTGGAGACAGATGGAGAGGTTGGGTGTCTGGGCTTCTCAGTTTGCAGGCAGGCTCTTACATGGCCCAGGAGTACAGGGAGAAACAGGGGGCACTCTCTGAGTTTCCTTCTATCCACACTACCTGCTTGGGGCTGATGAGGTTGTCTGTCTGTCTATCTGTCTGTCCCTCCATCCCGCACCTAGGATCCTTTCATGGTGCAGCTTTCCACTCCTCTGAGCCCCACTCCAGAACCCCTTTGAGATCGGCACTCTCCCATCCCCCAGCCAACAGTTCCCATCCAGGCTCCAGGCATCCATGTTGGAAGTGGATTTGCTTGGGGGTGGGGGGTAAGGGAGGAAATCATCTATATCTATATCTATATATGACCAAATGTTGGGAATCGGGCGTTTGAAGTTCACACCCCAGGACGCTAAGCCGGGGAAGATCGCACCTCCCTTGGCCGGGAGCCCCTCAGTCTGCCTGTCCCGCTGCTGAGCTTGGGCAGCAGCTGTGGGTACCATCCCCCGGCCCCTCCACATCACGCCTCCCCCAGAAGGAAGGAGGGGGTGCTTGGCAAGGTGCCTCAGCTTTGGGAACTGACACCCAGTTACTGCCACCCCTGGGGCGGGCACCCCTGGGGGATGCCAGGTGGCCGGGGAAAGGCAGAGATGACTGTGGTCACTGCTTCTCCCAACACTGCCTACATACATACACATATATACACACATATCGAACACACACAGAACACAACAATACATACATGCATGTACCTACAGATACATAACACAATAAACACACATACATGACACACATGTAGACACATATAGATACATACACACAACGCAATACATACATGTATGCATGCATACACACACCAAATAAATACATGCACACACAACACATATAGACATATGTATACATATATACATATACGCACCTACACATATAGAATACACACAGAATACAATACATGCGTGTATGCATACATATGCTTTCACATAACACAACAAATACATGCACACATATACATATATATGATACAGACCAAGACACGCGTACACATAGATATCCTTATACACACATACATGACACGACTGTTCACTCAAAAGGCACTCGTTGGGGACTTGCACTTCCTCCTTACAAAAGGAAGAGGCAGCCACAGAGATGAAGTGAGATTGTACAGGATGAATCTCAGCAAGGGATGGCCCTAGAGCATGACCCAAGATATCTTTGGAGCCTAAAGGAGTCCAGCCCAGGTGTTTGCCTCTCAGGCACTCGAAAGCCCCTCTTCCCTATAGTGCATGTGGGCTGGTGTCCATGCGATACCACAGAGAGGGCCTGGTGCCCTACTGCTGGCACAGCCTCTGGCAAGGTTCTTGTACAGTGCCCAACCCATACACCATCCATTACTGGGTCATTTGAGAGGGCACTAGAACAGGAGGACAGAGCTGAAAAGATTTATTCACGTCTGGTATCAAGCCTTGTCTCCTTTTCTCCAGGCCTTCCCTTTGGGCTGTGACAACCCTGGTCTTGCCCTTTCTCTACCCCCACTATGTATTTCCTGAAAGAGATGCCTCCAATTCCAGGCGAGAAATATGAGGAAAGGGGCACGTGATCTTGGAAGGTGCCTCCCTTGCTGGCCAGCTTTTGCTCTAAATGCAAAAAGGAGATACTTCTTGCATCCGAGTTTCCCGGAGAGTGCCTCTGAGGAGGCACTGGAGCGACCTTGGGGCACAGTAACCTGGGTGCTTTTGGAAGTTGCTTTCAGGGTGCTGGTATAAAGCAGAGGGGTCTCCTAGGGGTGCTGAGTGATTGATTCCCTTTTCTTTCTGAAGGGAGGCACTTGTCCAAATCAGTTTGGGAATATGTGAGTTCAGCACATCTCAAGGCATTGAAGACAAGGCAACTACATGGCCCTTCATTTAAGCATTTAAACAACAAAAAGAGTTTTTAAATAGAGGGG
>PVKC010016690.1:0-20622 GCA_004027635.1 Crocidura indochinensis
ATCAGTCCCACATGGGTCGGGTGAGACCATCTTACCGAGAGACCGGGGTCCCGGTCCGTAGATTGGCTCAGCAGAGAGGAGAAGAGAGTCTGCTTCTCACTTTTTAACATATGTTTTTACTCCTCATGTTCAAGTTGTACTCTTTTGATCTGTTTTCTTTGTATTATGCCTTAGCTATTTTACTATTTTTAAAAATATCATTTGTTTATTAATTTCTTCATATGCCTCTATTAAATATATCAATCTCTTTCAAATATCACCAAAGAATAATGCTATTGTATTTGATTGTTATGAGATTTATGACATATTATTGATGTTTGCTTTCATTTCCTTGACTAGCTATGTCACTCAGTGTCCATAGTAAGACTAGAGCTTATGGTAGAAATGGAGGAGATATTTTTTCCATTTTCTTTTTTTTTTTTCTTCGTTTTTTGGGCCACACCCGGTGACGCTCAGGGATTACTCCTGGCTATTCGCTCAGAGGTCGCTCTTGGCAGGCACGGGGGACCATATGGGGAACCAGGGGATCGAACCGCGGTCCGTCCTAGGTTAGCGCAGTCACCTTACCTCCAGCGCCACCGCCTGGCCCCCTTCCATTTTCTTTTAAATTCATTCTCTAAGGTGACATTGCCTTCTTTTAGTATAGAATCATAATAAGCATGACTTTACCATTTTCCCACTGGTTTATTCATTGTGAGATTGTAGAAACTCTGGTTTATGAATAACTCAGATTATCTGTACAGTGGGAACTTTTTTAGTCTTCTTGATTGACAAGCTAGGAGGGTGATACTAAATTTGTGTAGAGATCCGTACAAACATTCATTATTCATTTTGTATTTTATATATTGCTATATTTTTACCACTGAATGCACAAAACAAAATTTAGTTAGCTACAAATTGATAAAAATGATTCCCAAAGTCAATAAATTCTAGAATGAAAACCTTACGATAGCCCCATGAAAATTGTTGATTTTCATGACACCCTGTTTTCACAATTTGCTAAAAAGGTTTCCTTCATATCTTCCAAGTGGCAAAGGGTTATGACTCTTTCCATTAAGTATTGATATACATCCCATAATACAGATCCCATTCACCTGGCTCATCTGGGAGTTGTTTGGAAGAGATCCATTTATTTCACTTAAAGTTTGTTACATCCTTCCATTTCTGTGGCAAATCCCAAGGTACCACCATGACCCAGAAAGGTTGGTGTTCATTTGTTTAGAGACTTGAAAAAGATTACTCTGCTGTTGGTGTCAGGTTGTGTCAAAGTCAGGGTCCTTCTTGTATTTCATTTGGCAGCTCTAAGAATGAAGACAATCTGATGTTTCTAATGAAAGTGACTTTTATAAACAAGTTATCTTTGCTGCTAGTTTCTCAAAATACCATGTACAATTCTAGGAAAAATTGTGAAGCTGTGTGTATGTGTGTGTGTGTGTGTGTGTGTGTTTTGTGTTTGCTTGGTGTTCTCAGAGTCACATGGCTTTCTTGGAAAGAATTCTTTTATTGGAAAAACCTTTTATCCTTCCCACTGTACCCCTCTAATCTAGCCTAACCCAGGTTAGTAATACCCAAGGCAATCTTCAACTGTTGTTCTAGAGGCATCTTTATTTTGCACCAATTTTTCAGCTATAGCTATTTTAGTGGAGAGATAATTAAATCATGTATCCTGATTTCTTTCTATGATCTTGCCCTGTGTTAAGCACCTAATTATGTGTATTATTTAACAATCTTGTGTTAAGCACCTAATTATGTGTATTATTTAACAATCTTTAAATTAATCTCACACAGTGGTTATTAATAATAGTATATTTATAATTCTACAAATGATAACTATAGGTAAAGACGAGTGCCCAAATTGAATCAAGATTTAACTTTTATGTATCCTTGCCCAGGATTCCCAAAGGGTGGATAGTCAAAATTATCTCAGAGCATTTGGTCATATTGAAGATTGAGGTCATGACATTATGCTTGTCCTGATTGCTTTATAAGTCACTGAGTTATTTTTAAGATCTTCTCAACTTTTCTGTTTTAATTGGAGTACAACACATTTACCAAAAAAGGGCACATTTTATAAATGAGTAATTCAATTATCATAAAATGACTTTCTTATGTAGGAAAAAAAGAGAATGGTGCCAGCCACTAAAATCCCTCTTATACCACTTCATTATCCATCTTTAAACCTATCTTTCACCATCCTACTAGTTTTGACTAGTTTTGAATTTTGCATTAGTGGAACCAGCCAAAAGTATTATTTGTTCATAAAATGACCCAGGCTGATGAATACAGTCAATTATTCTCAGTGTATATGTTAGTGGTGTTTCATGGAATGAAAATGCTATGCTTCAATTTTTGTTTGTTCATTCAGATATGACAGGTTCTTATGTTAGAAAAACATTTTAAAATTAATTTAAAATTATATTGAATGCTTTTATTTAAATGTAATTAACATAACAGTTTTTGTTTCAGTTATGCAGCATAATGTTTAACTACATATGACTTTTATGAAATGGTTGTAGGAGAGACAGTGTGGGAAATCACATTAAAAAACAAGAAGGACTATTTAATGTATTGGAGAAAAAGAAAAGAAACTTGAGATCTTGATGGCTTTGTGGTTATTAATTTTCTTATAAAGGGAAGAATTTAGGAAACTAGTTCCAGTTACCGAAGCAAACTCAGAAAACAGAACTCTGATCTTGTTTTACTTTTTTTCATTAAGTCCAAAATATATATTAAGACAAATGCCCCCTGACTGCACAATGAGATGCTAATGATACATATGATAGTTGAGCAAGTGTGTTGTTCTTATGCACATATGTGATTTTAACACCAAGACATGCTACTCATAGCATGTTCATTTTACATATTTATCCTCTTCGTATTGCCTTCTCCTTAAATAACTGCTCCAAAGCTCAGTGTATGTTTATTCATTGGGAATGACTGCTTATTTTGGAATCTTGAGGTGTCTATCTTTCATAGAGCTTAGCGCTTTTATCTACTGTCTTGTCATTGCATTCATTCTCTAATGAAGAAAAAGGACCTGCTTTTCGACATCTTATTTGAACCCAAGAAAGTTCAGCTTTTTTCCCAGTTTAGGTTTCTTGACTCCCCTGAGATTTAGGTTGGGAAAGATTAATTCCCAGGCCTTGTGGATCAAGTAGTTATAGGCATAGCCAGTCTGTTTCTAGGTAACGAAACAATCACTACAGTGGCATTAGGCATTAGTTGAGATTCATCATCACACATAGCCCCTTGTGATGAGAATTTTTTAAAATATGCTGTTTTAGAAGATTTCAAATATATAGTACAGTCTCACTAACTCTAGTCCTTTCTTGATAAGTTAAAGATATATAAGAAATGAAACTTTGTGATAAATGCCCCCAAAATAAAATACAATCTCTAGTCATAAAAATCTCACAAGGCCTGAGCGATAGTGTCTTTCAAGCAGCTGATCCAGGACAGTCCTCGGTTTGACCCTTGGCATCCTATATGGTCCCCCAAGTCAGAAGCCATATCTGAGCCAGGAGTAATCTCTGAGCATCCCTGGTGTGCCCCTCTCAAAATAAAAAAAAATAAAAATATAATAAAATAAAACCTTGTATGCAGCACAATCCAGCTTTCTCTCCTTCTTTACATGTTCCTTCAAGTCCAGTTAGTATTATTCTTTGAACTCAAGAGTTAGGAATAAGTCCTTAGCACCATTGGTTATGAGTTTAACCCACCCTTCCTATATTTACCCTTCTTTCCAAATCCCATAGGCAAATGAGAATAAAGTATACAAGTGAAATTTTTACACACTAAAAATATAGATGTATTCATACTTGCAAAGGTCTAATATTTTGTGTAATGAAAAAATTAATGTCGGAGAATTAAGAATTAGAGGTATGAGAATAATGTTTCCATGCAAGTGACTAGAGAGCTCAAGTCCTGAAACTAAATGTGGGTTCATAACCACTGTGGAGGTGGTAGATGGAGCTCAAAGCTCAATGGGAGAAATGGGAGAGTCTTTGGCAAGTCTTCCTGATGGATGGCCTATATATAGGCAACATTGTGGTTCTGGGTAGTGGAGTGTTAGTATAAATCCTATAGCAAGAACTATGGGTTTGGAGCAATAATTATTCTATATTTTGTTATTATTTGTTTTGGGGCAGCAGTGCTTAGGCATTATACCTGGCTCTATGCTCAGAAATTGCTCCTAGGAGGTTTGGGGGACCATATGGGATGCTGAGCATCAAATCTGATTTGGTCCCTGGATTGGTTCCTGGGTTGGTTTTGGTAGGCCATGAGCAATGCAAACACTCTACCCACTATGTTATCACTTCGGCCCCAAAAACTAATCATTCAAATACCATGGGAAGGGGCACTCTAATGAAAGTTAGAGATGATTCCCTTGTCACAGTGTTTTTAAAATCAGTTCATCTTTCTAGAGTTTATGCTGAACTTCTGTAAAAATTAGAAAGCAGAGGGGGCCAGAGTGATAGCATAGAGGCAGAGTGTTTGCCTTGCATGCAGCTGACCCAGGATGAACCTTGGTTCTATCCCCAGCATCCCATATGGTCCCCCAAGCCAGGAGCAATTTCTGAGCCTATAGCCAGGAGTAACCCCTGAGCATCATTGGCTGTGACCCAAAAAACAAATAACAACAACAACAAAATGAAAACAAAAAAGAAAGCAGGTACCAGAGAGCAAAAAATAATATATATATAGTACTGTGGGTAGGAAGCTTGCTTTGCATTTGTCCAATCTTTGTTTGATCCCCACATACCATATGATTGCTCAAATCTATCAGGAGTAATATTTGAGTAGAGAGTCAGAAATAAGCTCTGAGCACAACTTATGGCTTTCCCCCAACAAACAAATGAACAAAAATTTAGAAGCCAGAAATGGTAAAAAATTAAATAACAAAAATAATGTTTAAACAACATTAATTCCCTAAATAAATTATCTCAGACTCTCTGTGCCAGTGTGAAATGATTTGATCATAACACTTTCTGTATTGGCAGGGAAGAAATGTTGGTATAGTGATACCATTGTTGTCAATGGCGCCCAAAACATTATTGCTGAAATCTCAAATTGTAGACTGTTTCAAAGAGTTTCTTGGCCTTTCTTGCTTATGATTTTAGTATAAATTGTTTTTGAGTGTGAAATGAATGTGAATCGGCACAGATTTAAAAATCTATTTAAAATTTAGGATATTGGGGTCTGTATTTAATTTACTCGCTTACATTTCTGTGGGGGGATTTTCAGACCCTTAACGAGCATATCTGAATCTTTCTCAAAGAGACATTCGGATATGAATGTTTAGACTTTGAAACTCTCCTCAATCCTGAAGCTTGTGGAGGACAAGGGGCCCAATCCCTAGGGATTGCAATAATTGATCTCTTCAATTATTGGCCTTGCTTCACAAACATCAGAATTCACATTAGCCAAATAATACAGATTTAAAGATATCTCAGGGGAGATTTGATTCCATTAAGAGTTATTAAGACATCACAGTTCAATAGGATGAGCCAAAGGACTGGAATAGGAGGACTAAGGATTTAATCATTTCCTTCCTGTTACCTTATGGTTGTATCATCTCTCAGAGGTCTAATTTTTCTCAACTTTTCAAAAACCGTTGGAAAAAGTGTTGACTTATTTTGCTATAAAATTTCTTTTTCTGGGGCTAGAGCAGTGAGGTAGCGGTAGGTCGTTTGCTTTGCACCTGGCTGACCTGGGACGGACCAAGCTTTGATCCCCTGGCATCTCATATGGTCCCCCAAGCCAGGAGCGATTTTTCTGAGAGCATAGCCAGGAACAACCCCTGAGCATCAACGGGTGTCTTCCAAAAACAAAACAAAACAAACAAATAAACAAAATTTCTTTTTCTTTTCTTTACTTTCTTTTTTTTTTAAGGTGGAGGTTGGGTCACACCCAGCAAAGCTCAGGGGTTACTCTTAGATTTGCACTAAAAAATCACAGACTTGGGGGTTGACGGGGATAAAAACTGGGTCCGTCCCAGGTCGGCTGCATGCAATGCAAACGCCCTACCCTGTGCTATCACTCTGGCCCACTATAAAATTTATTAAAAGATACTTTTTATGATTTATTCATTTTATTTTTGGACAACACCCAACAATGGGTCTCAGGGCTTACTCCTGGCTTTGCACTTGGAGATTAGTCTTGGCAGTGCTTGAAAAACCATAAAGAATATTATGGTCCGAAAATAGGTAGGCTGCATGAAAGGGAAGAAACGCATGGCATCAGTTTAAAAAATATACCTTGTTTGACACAATTGACCCCAAATATTACTGCTTTAAATCATTATTAAAGTATTATTAATCCAAGGTATTACTTTCTGGGTGCTTCATCTTTAAAAATTTGGTGTGTATTTTTATAGCCAGCATAACACAAATCATTTATTATCACAAATAATTTATGAGAGCTACTTGGTCTTTGACTTTGGACTTCCAAAATTTTTGTTGAAATGTTTACTCGAGTTTATAAATTTATTTTTAAAGTTTTCTGATCACTGAAATAATTTTTAAGTTCAGATTAAACTGAAAAATAAAGCTGAGAATTCAGATACAATTGTCATGTAATTTTCCCGGAGAGATAGTACAGTGGCGTTTGCCTTGCAAACAACCGATCCAGGACCAAAGGTGGTTGGTTCGAATCCCAGTGCCCCATATGGTCCCCCGTGCCTGCCAGGAGCTATTTCTGAGCAGACAGCCAGAAGTAACCCCTGAGCACAGCTGGGTGTGGCCCAAAAACCAAAAAAAAAAAAAAAAAAAAAAAAACCACAATTGTCATGTAATTTTGTGATAGTGTGCTGAGCCGTGAAGAACTAGATCACAGGTATAAATAATGCACAGTTTCACAGAGAAATCTGTAGGAGCAAAACTTAAACCTACAAACACAGGGAATACACTATTCTTTTTAGAGATTTTTCTAACGCATAGCTATGTGTTTATTCCTTAAATACCAAAGTTCTTCCTGATTCCAGAAAAAAAATTATAACATACTTTATAGAATATTTTCCTGACTTTTTTTTTAAAAGAAGCACACAGCATAAAATGAAAATTTTTCTTGTGAACGAAGGTTATTATTGTCGACATTAATGATAGCACTGAGTTTAAAAAGTACTACAGTCTGAGGGCCTTAATTGACTTGAAGTAAATCATCATTGGAACATAGACCCATTGCATTTGTGTATCATCTATGTCTAGTTTTATTCTACAGTGTCAGACTTGAGCAGCCATGATAGATGCTGTGTAACTTTGGAAACTTTAAATATAGATTATCTAGTTTTTACCAAAAAGTTTGTTGATCCAGAAAGTATTGTTCACAAAATGACCCAAACTGTAAAGCTTTTATCATTCTCCTTACTCCCATTATTAGCAAGAGGTTGTTGATTTAAACAGTTTGTTGATTTAAACAGCTATGAATTCAGAATACCAGTCAAAACTGTATAGATACTACTTATGCCATCATAGTTTTAGCTTTAGGTTTTGACTTTGCAAGAATTTTTCTAATTATTTTCTTGTTTTTCATCATTTTGGTCCCTTCCCAGATAGTTTACTTTTATATCACTAATTTAGAGTTCCAATCTTTTTTTTTTTTGGTTTTTGGGTCACACCCAGCAGTGCTCAGGGGTTACTCCTGGCTCCATGCTCAGAAATTGCTCCTGGCATGCACGGGGGACCATATGGGGCACCGGGATTCGAACCGATGACCTTTTGCATGAAAGGCAAACGCCTTATCTCCATGCTATCTCCCGGGCCCCCCAATCTTAATTGAGACAAATTGCTTCTGTTTTTGTGTCAGAACTTCGAACAATTTTTATCTTCTATCTCCATGATAATCTTCTGTTTTTTATATATGAAATCTTTATTTAGTCACCATGATTACAAGCATAATTGTAGTTGGGTTTCAGTCATAAACAGAACACCCCCATTCACAAGTTTTTGACCATCTTATTTCTGCCACTTACTGAACCCAGGTGAGCAGCATGAAAGGGATGTGCCCGGTTATGTCTTCAGCTTAGAATATTAATTTTTGCCATTCTCAGATATTTTCGAATTTAAAAATTGAAATATCATACTAAATATAATATACAACATGCTAAGGAAAATGAGCATCCTCTCTCATTAAAACAAGGCAAATATTAATATTCTAAAGAGATCGGTAATAACGCACCCTTCATTCAATATTTTTGACTTCTTTAGAGCTCAATTTTCGCAATGACACTACTCCAATTCATCTGGGAGGAGCACAACATAGCATGCAACATTTGCCTTCCCAGGAGTTTATCTTCTTTTGCATTGTGAATATTCCCTAGACATATAGCCCAGAAACATTAGTGGAAGAATATACAAACTAATCCCTTGGTAATTTTTGTCAAAGAATTTACATTGAATTAAACTTTCAATAAAATTCTATTTAGTTTGGGCATGGGGAAAACTTCTAACCAAATGAGAAAATAAAATCTTAAAGTAACTGGAAACTATGCATTACAATAATAAATTGAAATCAAAAGCTGTTATCAGGGTAATTTTCAATGATTAGAGCTGAAAGTTCCACCTGTTTGGAAGGGCAGCCTTCTCCTCCCTAAATTTTTACATTCATCTGAGGTTCAAAGTCAATGCACTGAAGAGACTTGTGATTTGATCATTTTCTCATAATAAATAATTCCTTATTTAGATGAGACATACAATAGAACAAAAGGTTAGAACTGCTGCGCTCTATAATCTGATACAAAGAGAAACCTCATTCTTCAAATTGTTCCTCCACCAATCTTTAAGATGCTACTTGAAAGATTTTGTTTGCAAAAAGCTGTTGAGAGGTTAGAAGGTCATTCCTTGCTACAAAGCTCCTTAGGATTTTCAAAGTACCTAACTGTTCCTTGAAAGTGCCCTTTTCCTGGGAGTGTTCAAAGTCTCTCTAGAAGGTTCTTCAATATTTCTTTTTTTTTTCTACACTCATACAAGGTTCATTGTTTAGGAAAAATGGATTAGGTGAATGTCTTTGAACTACATTTTGAATGGTCTATGAAACCAAGTGGCCTTAAGCAGACACATATAAGCAATTTAGAATGGAAGAAGGATTAAAAATATTTGCTATCATGATGCCGGAAGGTATGGTTGAAGCAGAGGTACATTATACCATTTCAGGAAGCAATGAAGACTTCTGAAGAGGACAAAATTTCAAGAAAATTGACCTGCAATTTTAATGTGAGTCAAGCCTATCTGTTCAGTGTGTTGCTATTTAACTAACTTAAATTTTAACAGAATAGATAGTTAAAGCTATATTAGTACATCTCAGGTCAAAAACTCTATTGCTATTAGCTAACTGATTAGTAAATATCTATCAAACATAAACTGGGTGCAAGGTGATAGTGTGCTTTGTTGTCTTATTTATCTAAATTAAGTCTTAATTCTATACTTTTCAAGACTTGGTAGAAGATGCATATAATTAGAGGTAAATTGGATCAATTTACTCACAAGTTTCCATAGGTTTGTGAGATAAGGGATCACCATTCATTCTTGAAGTTCTAGAGGGCCCAAAGTAAACATTTTTTGGTGAAGGGGTTGATGGGTTAATACAAACATTTCTTCTTCTCTATGACTACTCAAATAAACACTGCCAGATGCAATTTCAAGTTAGTTCTCTTACCACAGAGTGTTGAGTTCAGTTAGAAAAATAACTACACTGACAACTACCATGACAATGGTAATGAGTGAGAGAAATAGAATGCCGGTCTCGAAAACAGGCAAGGGATGGGGGAGGACGGAGATGGAGGGCATTGGTGGTGGGAATGCTGCATTGTGAAGGGGGAGTTCTTTTGTATAGCTAAAACCCAACAACAAATGTATTTGTAATTCATTGTGCTTAAATTAAGATAAATTAAAAAAATAAAGTTAATTCTAGGTGTTAGAAGTTAAAAGAAACCATACAACAGGTTAATCCTCACTCTAATTTCTCAGGCCTCACCCAAATCCCAGAGTTTAAATCTTTATTCTTATAGCATATTCCAAAACAAAACAAAGTTTTATATTTCTAAGAAATATGAACAGAGTTTTATAAGTACTTACCTATTTTAAACTTTTACCCTTTCCTTTTGAATCGATCTTACACCATATATGAATAAAAACATACACACAAACTACATATCTATTTGTTCTCACTAGATGTTGTAGAAAGAAGCGAGCAAAGAAAATTGAGAATTAGTTGTAACTTATTGAGATTATTTAATTTTTCTTGATTTTCTATTTTGGTTTTATTATGGGTTATAGATTTGCAAAGCAACTATCACTGAGCTTCATGTTCAGCTGCTACAATTTCTTCATTTTTCATTTTGCTAAGAAATCTGGTTGACCATATCAGAACAAGGATTTTTTTGTTTTGTTTTTGTTTTTTTTGGTTTTCAGGCCACACCTGGTGATGCTCAGGTGTTACTCCTGGCTATGAGCTCAGAAATCATTCCTGGCTTGGGGGACCATATGGGACTCTGGTGGATGTCCTAGAGCAGCCATGTGCAAGGCAAACGCCATACTGCTTGTGTCACTGCTTCAGTCCAGAACAAGGTATTTTTGGCTTCCATGTGAGTTTGTTTTTTGTCTACTTTTCATTCAAACCTAAATTAGGTAAAAATTAAAAATAGGTGTAAAAATTTTGACACTATCTCTCTTAGGAAAGGCAAAATTAAAAAAGAATATTTTATTAACACCATTATGATTTACAAAGTTCTTCATAGTTGGTTTTCAGATAAATAATGAATCAGGGCCAATCTCACTACTGGTGTTTACCTCCCTCCACCAATGTTCTCCAAGTGTGACCATATGGGATTCTGGGATTCGAACCATCGACATTTTCTTCTTTTTTTTTATAATATATTTTTTACTTTAGTAACATGATCATAGTTGGGTTACAGTCACAAATAGAACACCCCTCTTCACCAGTGTAACATTCCCCCTCCCCTCTTCCCATCCCCTGCCTGTATTCAAGACAGGCATTCTACTATAGTTATTTGTTTTTAAGTTCAGTAAATTGTATTTTTTTCCTTAAAGGATAAGAGTAAAAAAAAAATAAAGTAAAGGTGTGATAGTGGCAATCGCCGCTGTTTGCAAAAGTCCAGAAAAATGAGGAAAATGGAAAAAAAAATCCATGACCTGATTACAAAATGGCCTCAGCCCAGAAGTTTATTGGCATAAGACCAACTCTGGGTTCCAGGCATACCAGTCTGTCCAACCCGAGTCATTCTCCGTGGTCCTGGTGAAACTTTTTCACACTTTAGCTATTATTGGTATCAGATTCCTATATTAAAAGATTTTGGATTCTGTGCATTTCTTTCATCGATGTCAGGCTGATGTGGAGCATCCTCTAGTTTCAGCATACTATTAAATGCAGAGCGATCTGCTCTACATGCAGACTGTTGCTGTGTCGTCTGGGTTTTGGGAGCACTCTTTGGAGTAAGTCAATGCCAAAGCAGTGGTAGGTCTTCCCTGGTAGAGGCTTGGATCCTGGTAATGCTATAGACAATCGTGAACCATCGACCTACACGCAAGGCAAACGCATTACCTCCATGTTTTCTCTCCAGTCCCCTCTTTCTCTCTTAAAATAAAGGTGAGGTAAAAGTGCCTATGACCTATACTCCTGTGACTTTACAAGCATAGGATAAAGTTTTATTATAGTAGTCACCAAATTTTATATTAAACACTCTAGAATTTATTTATCTCATAGTAGACCCTGTATTCTTTAACCAACTCACAGGCTCTGATACCTATGGTTTTTATGAGTTTGACCTTTTAAAGTTCAACATAAGTGAAATTATCTAACATTTCTAAATCTGTAATTAGTTTATTTTTCTTACAATAATGTCTTTAAATTTGGCCAGGCTTGGAAACCCATGATATTTATTTTTTATTTGATATTTGGTTTTGGGGCCATACCCAGTGATGGTCAGGTTTTACTCCTGTCTCTGCTCTCCAAAATCATTCCTGATGGGGATCTGGTGGCCATATAAGGTTCTGGGAATTGAACCTTGATGAGCTTCAGTGCAAGGTGAGTGCCTTATTCACTGACCTATAGCTCCAGTCCCTCTGATCTTGTTGGAAGCCTGTAGATCACTGTTCAATATCCATACCATTTATAGGATACAGGAGCGTTAAACTACAGATGTTCACAAAAATAGCTCAGCTTCTTATAGAGTACTAAATAAGACAATATGAATGCATTCTCAGAGCTATTCTAAAATCAATCTCCACTTGCTTTCTATTTTTACTTTTGCTGCTGTTGTGATAACTGGGGTTCAAACACATTTGGTGTTCCAGCAAAATGTCATTTCGTGTATAATCTTTCTCTGGGTAAAGACTGGGATAGAGATGTTAAACCTGTACCTGAATACAGTTTACATAATTTTCTTCCTTTAATGTTGTCTTTGTTGTATGTTAGGCAGCACAAAAATGCTGGGAGCAGGAACAATAGAATGTAATTTTTCATTCCTTTGCCCTTCCTCAACAAAGGCTGTTTCCCCTACCCTAGGTAAGAAGATTTTATGGAATCTGTAGAAATGGGGAGTGGGGGAGAAGTTTAACTTCAAATATTCAGTTGAGAGGAAGAAAAGAATATGATTGAGAAACACATTATAGAAGAATTTGTTAAATTTTGTTATTTCCTTAAAATATGACTTACATTGGTATTTTTATATAAATTCTATTATTCTACATTGTCCTTTATATCAAGCATCAAGTCAAGCAAGTCTTCCATTGGAATAGCTTGATCATTTCATATTACTAGTCAATATTTTCTATTAGCAAAGGTACTTTAGTGTTGGATTTATGTTATAGACCTCAAACAGTCCCTTATTTAGAAGGGTATTGTTGGTAAAGATGTAGCTGGAACCATCAGCGTCAGAACTTAAAATCAAAATCTTTCTTCAGAGAATCCTGGGTTACTATTTTATCGATTACTTTTTTTTTTTCACTTCTCAGAACAGGATATCCTCTAAACCTACATTGTAAGATTTTTGGTTTGTTTCATTACCTCAGTCAAACTCTCCATAGTCTCGCTCTCAACTTAGATCATTCCTCAAATACCATAAATAGTTCATTATTTTACTGGTATAAAGATGTTGTTGATTTCTTGGTTACCATAAAAAAATCAGTTTTTTTCTTGATATCATGTTAGTGTCCCTTCACCACCACAAAAGTGACAGACAGGGGCCTGGGAGATAGCATGGAGGTAAGGCCTTTCATGCAAAAGGTCATCGGTTCGAATCCCAGTGCCCCATATGGTCCCTCGTGCCTGCCAGGAGCAATTTCTGAGCATGGAGCCAGGAGTAACCCCTGAGCACTGCCGGGTGCGACCCCCCCCCAAAAAAAAAGTGCCAGACATTGTTCACTACCACTCTACTGTCATTTTTAGTTCTCCACCTTCTTGCTCTATAACTCCTTCTCACACACTATGATTACCTCAGTTCTGTAGTCAAGTTCAAGGGTTGTTTTTGATACTTTTTAAAATTTTTTTGCCTTGTTTTGAGGTGAACATGACAGTGCCAGAATCAGAACATGTTCACATGTGTGTATGCCACAAGGTCTTTTTCAGTTTGATAAACTTTGTACTAATTATCCTTTACAATTATACTTCCTTAGATTACCTCTGGGCTCAAATATATTTAGGGGAAATTTCTTGTTGAAATTAAGCAGGTTGAGGTTCCAGCTAAGTCTAGGCAATTAGCCTGGAAATCAAGTTTAGACTGAAATGGAAATGCTTCACTTGACCCAAGAGTTTAGGATACTAAATGCTCCACTCCTCAGCAAATATTAGCTTATCATATAACCACATGACCAAACCACTTCTGATTGATGTCAAAATTGTTAAATATAGTAGTTGAATCTCCTGGATAAACACATTAGTATAGGCTTTGTGTGGGTTGATAGCAAAAAAAAAAAAAAAAGAAAAAGAAAAAGAAAAAAGGGAGATAAGTTCTAAGATGTCATTGTCCTCAAGAAATTTGAAGATATAAACATCAATATATACAACAATTATTAAATGAGAATACCCTAAGTGTATAGAGAATGGCTATACACTAAATATAATAAAAGCTTAATGTAAAAATTATGAAAACTCTTTTTATTTATCAGTTTTTTTATTATTGGCATAGTATTTATTACAATATTATAGAATTTTAGGAGGATATTTTACTTATTGTGAATAATGCTGCTATAATTAAGAAGTATGCATATTTGAAAGTTTGTACAAATATGAATGGATAATTAAAAGAAAATTTAACCAAGTCATAGAAATGCAAAGGTAGTATTCTGAAATGAACAAAATATACTTTGCACAGAAAGAATATTTTTTTGTTGTTCACTTACTATTTCTTCTTTTTTATAATTAAAGAATTTTTATTTTAACCAAAATAAATTACAAATCTTTCACAGTAATATTTTAGGTACATAGTGACATTAAATCAGGGGCATTCCCACCACCACAGAAAGAATTTTTAATAGCTATACACAGATAGAACTGTGTGATAGTATTTTTTGCACTAACCCTGATATTAACATTTTTAGTAAATATTTAAAATTTTATTATATTAATTGTTGTCTAAGGTGTGAGAAAATAAATCTCCAAATGTGTTAATGGTGAGAGTATAAATTACAAAATATTTGGGAAAACTCAATTTTAGGTAATACAAAATGTTAAATTTTTCAAAACTAGCTTTAAATTGATCATCCTGCCCTGGGAACCCACAAAGGAATGAAAGGTCACTACAAAATGACATAGATTATTAACACTTTAAGAAAAATGTTCAGGATTTACTCTCATATTGCTAAAATTTCATTGGCAAAGATTGTAGATAATTTTTTTATTTTTAATATCTACACTAATGTTTATTGCAATATTATTTACATGAGCTAAATATGGAAGCAGCTGAAATATTTGTCAATAGATTATTGGAAAATTAATATGCCCATTTATACAATGGAATAAAGTTCGGTTATTTTAATTTAATTTAATTTAATTTAAAAAATAAATTTAGTTTATTTATTTATTTATTTATTTATTTTTTTGGTCACACGCGGCAGTGCTCAGGGGTTACTCCTGACTCCATGCTCAGAAATTGCTCCTGGCAGGCACGGGGGGACCATATGGGACGCCGGGATTTGAACAGATGACCTTTTGCATGAAAGGCAAACGCCTTACCTCCATGCTATCTCCCGGGCCCCAATTTAGTTTGTTTTTAATTTTAAGCACAAGTAATGGCAGTAATGGTAGAGTTTTTGCATGTGATTTTCCAGTACCAAATCCACACTGTAGTGTATTTTTTTTTATTCACAGTATAGTAGATGTGGTACTTTTTTTTTATCCACAGTCTAGAGGATATGGTACCCAACCTATCCCCTTCTCTTCCCCACCGTGGTAAACTCAGTTCTGTAGACCAAGTCTCAGGTTCTATTGCCATTGGTTATTTGTAATTTCCTTAATATTTTTCTTTATATTCCACACTTAAGAGAGATAATTTTGTGACTACCCCTCTCCTCCTGACTTAATTCACTCCAGTTAACACTCCCCAAATCCATCCATATAATACAAAATTGTACGATTTTGTCTATTTTATATTGACTATCATGATAATAAGTGATGGTTAGAGAGATTATTGGCTATATTATAGTACAACCAATATAATTTTGTGTAGGGATTAGAAAGAACTAGTTGGATCTATATTTATTGTTGAATGGAATAGAATATAGAGTATATAAGAAAGAATAATATTTTTTATTTTAGAGTATATGTTATTATTTTTTAAGAAAACGAGCATTTGAAGAATTGGCATGATGGAGGAAGAAATGGGTATCTTTTGCTATATCTTGAGAAAAAAACCTACTTATTCCTATTCAACCAATATGCAGTTGATAAAGTTTTGAACGCACCTAACACTGTGTTAGACTCTGGAGAAATTATAGTTATATGAGGTATATTTACTAACCTTCAAAATTAAAATTTAGTTATAATCAAAATGAATATATGTGAAACAAACTAAACAGGATAGAAGGGTGTATAATTGCATGGTAGTTAAATGGAATAGGTTCCAGGTGTTATGAAAAGTCAAGAGAAATGGAGGTGGGCAGAGATAGAGAAGAGCTTATGGTGAGGAAGAACTTGGATAGCACCTAGAGTCTACTCATTGTTTTATTCTTTTGTATTCCTTCACCTTGGAATTTCATTGCTTTTGTACCTGAATCATTTATTTACTTGCCTTTTACTCCATCTCAATTAATATTTGCTTGTCATTTTATATATGAATAACTTAGAGCTTAGTTCTATTCTTATTGATGCCTTTGAAGCTTTTTGATAACTTGTAGTCTCTTGAAATAAGCATTTGCTAAACTAGTCAATCAACCACACTCAGTCAGTTTCTATTTTTGTTGCCATGGGCAAACATGACATAGTACCATAGCATGTAGTTATTATGGTCCATCTCCTGTCTGGAAATCTAGGTCAGGACCCTATAGGACTTGCAAAATTCCTGCTTCATAGGCTGTTAAAGATGAGCGGGGATGAACTATGCTGGCTGGATTTTGCCATTTTACATCCAATTCATTATGATTACACAGATCCATTCTCAATTAAGTAATTTTGTCTGCAGTGGGAGGGGGTCATTTTGTGAGTGTATTTGAATGTCTGCATGGATCAGCATTATTGTTAATCACATCTGCACTTACATATATTTATATACACACTCACAAGTGCAAAGATGCAGTTTCAAACTTAATTAAAAACAGAAAGCAACCCAAAGTGTGCTAGTATTTCCCCTGACATCAGCATGATCTACCACTTTGACAAAATTTCATAAATCTCCTGCAATAGAAAATTCTACAGCACAGAACCATTTTGTATAGAAATAGGTACTTAAAATATTCAACAACTTTCATCATGTTTTGCCTCTTGGTACGTGAGTTTTTTTTATGTATTTAATAGTTACATATGTTATATATTTTAAACAGTATTTTTTTTACTAATGGCCCCCCACAGTACATTTTTCTGAAACTCTAACATCTGTGTTTTGCTCTTGGAGCTCAGGATGATTATCTTAAATTGAGAGCACATACAAACACAGAGGACAGATTAGAGATCTTTTATTTCTAAGGTGGTTGGAACCAATGATATGGGTGTCAAAAGTTATGAAGTCAGAATAATGGCAAATATTGGAATATTATCAGTCCTGGTGACAGAAATGGTTTTTCCCCCTCACTTTTTGAAGAGCAATTCTAGATCTGGCATTTGCGTGGCTCCTGCTGTGGCCAGGCCTGTAGCAGGTATGCGAAAATTCAGAGGAGAGGAACCATGGGGAATGTTCATTTGTTATTTATTTATAAACTTGCCGTGCTACATCATGTAAAATTAACACCTTTAATGGGCTCCTGCCTCAGTTGCTTGAAGGACGGGCTTTCCCTAGCCAAAGCCACCCACTGGCTTCTGGGCAGCTTTGCTGTGTGTTTGCTTTGCACTGCTGGCTTCATGGAGCCAACCTGCTGAAGTTATCCTTGTGTTCTGCTGGTCAGCAAAGGTCGTTCCCATTAGAGACAGTGTTCAGGACATGGAGTCTTTAGGGCTTTGTGGCTGAAGAGACAAGTGATTATTTTGGAGCATAAATGCCTTTTCTCTGGTTAATGAAGAGATTTACTCCAACATTCATTCATAATAAATTGGGGGAATGAGATGGCATCTCCCATGTGATAGCATCTAGAGGGTCCTTTTCCTGTAAGTGTTCATAAATAATCAACATCTACAATAGAAAGATTGTGTAAGCATTCTCTTTCCCTACCATAAGAATTTTTCCTCTTGTTTCAAGAAGAACAATATAAGTTGCAGAAAAAAGACTGCAGTAAAAATAGCTTTTTTTTAACAGAGGGTTTGGTGATTTTGGAGAAAGATCTTATCTTTCAACACATTGCCTCATTTTCTTTTATGGTGTCAAGTGTTTCAGAGAAATTTTAGCATTTGAGTACAAAGGATGAGTTGGAAGATGGAATATATTTAGTCAATCAACAATTATTTGTCAGCTTTCTTTTTTTTTTTTTTTTTGGGTCACACCCAGTGACGCTCAGGGGTTACTCCTGGCTATTCGCTCAGAAGTCGCTCCTGGCAGGCACGGGGGACCATATGGGGAACCGGGGAATCGAACCGAGGTCCGACCTAGGTTAGCACAAGGCAAGGCAGGCACCTTACCTTTAGCGCCACCGCCCGGCCCCCATTTTTGTCAGCTTTCTGAGCATTGTACATGATAGATATAATATCCTGAAGGGTCCTTGGTCTCATGAGAGGGAGAATGAAGGGACAAATAAAAGTCAACTTAAAGTATAACAATTGAGGTGACTCTGGGTACCAAGGAACTGCCGATGGAGTGGGAATTCATATTGAATGAAGAGATTAGGAAAGCTTTCTTAGAGTAAGTGATATTATAGCTAGGAAAATTAAAAAATCTACTTAATCTAAGAAGGAAAAAACAATTCCAGTTAATGCTTAGTGGAACAATGTTGGCACAGGGAAAAAGTTACCAGTATTATAATGCTGTTGAATGTTAGTTGCCAAAGATGTCAACTGTTGTTTATCTTGACATCTCGCCTATCCCAGTTCTTAGTAAGAAGTGGTTCACCACGGTTTCTGTTTCGTTTTTCTATTTTTCCCCTGAGAAGAGACAAAGGAAGACCCAAAACATTAGGTACTTTGCTGAATTTTGGGGTCCAAGCAAATCCTTCTAGTCTCAAGCTTATGACCTTGCTTTCACCTTACAGTACACATGTCTACTATTTTTTTTTTTTGCATAGAAATACGGAATCATAGTTTATTGGCAGAAGGTCCAGACAGATGAAAAAGGGGATTGTGGAGGTAAGATTGTAGTCAGACTATGAGCAGTTTGTTTATTGTTAAGAAGTTTAAGCCTGAGGGGAGAGAGATGGACAGCATACAAGACACCTAACTTGCTTGTGGCTCACAGTATTCATGACACTAAATATGGTATTAAGAACTTCTAGGAGTGATCCATGAGCATAGAATCATGAGTAAACCCTGAGCACTATCAGATATAGGTATAGGTCCAAAAGTTTAAACTTATTCTTTATTATGTAGACAATGATAAGCCAACCATTAGAGTTATAGAAGTGTGTATGTATGTGTGTATTGAAGTACACATGTAACATATAAATTGCGGAGAATATTGGTGGTATCTACCCTTCTAATATGGAATCATCCTTCTGTGAGATATAATAATGGTCTACTTGTAAAATACTTGTTGTATAATCTTATAAAAAAGTTGATCAAATAGCATGTATGAGTTTTTATTAAGAGATTTTGGACATGCATATACTTGCAACTTACAGCTTGTGGAGTCTGAGGTAATGTTTAACTTCCCTTTATAAAATCTACAGTCAGGGGGCCGGGCGGTGGCGCTGGAGGTAAGGTGCCTGTGCTAACCTAGGACGGACCTCGATTCGATCTCCCGGTTCCCCATATGGTCCCCCTTGCCTGCCAGGAGCAACTTCTGAGCGAATAGCCAAGAGTAACCCCTGAGAGTCACCGGGTGTGGCCCAAAAACCAAAAAAAAAAAAATCTACAGTCAGACGGATTTATTCTTCAATTAAATGGAGAATAATAGGGCTGGAGCTGTGGCTTGGCTGTAAGGCGTTTGCCTTGCACGCTGCTTACCCAGGATGAACCTCAGCTTGATCTGGAATATTCCATTTGGTTCCCCAAACCAGGATCGATTCTTTTGTTTTTTGTCCACACTTGGTGATGCTCAGAAATTACTTCTGGCTATGCGCTCAGAAATCGCTCCTGGCTTAGGGGACCACATAGGATGACAAGGGATCGAACAGATGTCCATCCTAGGCTAGAGTGCGCAAGGCAGATGCCTTATGACTTGCGCCTCTGCTCCCGCCCCTCCAGGAGAGACTTCTGAGCGCATAGCCAGGAGTAACCCCTGAGCATCACTGGGTGTGGCCCCCAAAGCAAAATAAAAAAATAAAAAGAAAAGAAAAAAAGAAAAAGGAGGATAATAATGTCTTTCTTATCAGTATGTTAGGAAGACTAAATAGGATATTAATCCATGTGATCATTTTTCAGTATCCATTGCAAATTCCTAATTATTACTTAATTTCTGTATCAAACTGCTTTACGAGTTACTCTTTTTTTTTAACACCTTAACTACATACATAATTGTGTTTGGGTTTCAGTCATGTAAAGAACACCACCCATCACCAGTGCAACATTCCCATCACCGTTGTCCCAAATCTCCCTCCTCCCACCCACCCCCCGCCTGTACTCTGGACAGGCTCTCCATTTCCCTCATATATTCTCATTATTAAGACAGTTCAAAATGTAGTTATTTCTCTAACTAAACTCATCACTATTTGTGGTGAGCTTCATGAGGTGAGCTGGAGCTTCCAGCTCTTTTCTCTTTTGTGTCTGAAAATTATTGTTATTTCAAGAATGTCTTTCATTTTTCTTAAAACCCATAGATGAGTGATACCATTCTGCGTTTTTCTCTCTCTCTCTGACTTATTTCACTCAGCATGAGAGATTCCATGTGCATCCATGTGTAGGAAAATTTCATGACTTCATCTCTTCTGACAGCTGCAT
>PVKC010016691.1:0-20637 GCA_004027635.1 Crocidura indochinensis
CCAAAAAACTCTTTGGTACAACTAATCTTTGATAAAACCTCATAGAAAATTGAGATTAAAGGTCTTTAATCTGAAAATATATCTATAAAAATATATCATAAAATTACTTGAATACCCCAAGGTCAGAGTGATAGCACAGCAGGTACAGCAATTTGCCTTGCATGTGGCTCACCTGGGTTCCATCCCTGGCATTCCGTATAGTACTCTGAGCTTGCCAGGACTAATATCTAAATGCAAGGCTAGAAGTAACCCCTGAGTTCTGCAGGAATGACCCCCCCCAAATAAACCCTCAAAAATTTACTTGAATATTCAAAACTTCATTTATAAAATAAGGTACAAGACAAAAGTTACTTTTTCTATGTAATACTGTGCTAGGGTCCTAACCGTAACAAAAGCAAAATATATAACAGAAAGGAAAAAAATGCCCTTCCCAATCTGAATCCACAAGCCTGCAAAACTGGAAGACCCCATCCCATGCTATCATGTCCCACTACAAGGCCAGGGACAGGCTCCATCTCACATCAGTCTATCCTCTTACTCAAAACTGTAGTCATTAACGCATCCATATAAAAGCCTTACCATATAAAAAGCTCCTTTTGGTTTTTGGGCCACACACAGTAGTGCTCAAGTGTTACAGCTAGTTCTGTCCTGGAGGTTCTTGGTGTACCAATGGTATGTTAGGGAGCGAAAACCCTACCTGCTGTACCATCACTCTGGCCTACTTTATACATCTCATTATGGACTCAGGTGGGATGTGATACTACTGTTTCTCTGATAATATATAGTATTGAATTTCATAAAACAGAATAACTAATTGATAGTTCCCTGGGTATATCCAAATATTGCATGGTAAGAAAATAATCTAAATAGCAGATGTATTACTAGTGGCTATATAACAACTCAACAGAATAAGCTCTCAAGTAAATGAAAACCTAAATCTCCACCATTAAAACCCATTAATAATCCAACATGAACAATGGGGAAACTAACAAACTTATCTGCAGTCACAGATAGGGACATAAATCCAGGCAGGTCTCCAAACCCATCAAAACATGAACATCTTACTGAGGCCCTAAAATCAACATTCGTGGCAATCGCAACCAATTTAACACTCTAGGAAAATTATGCAATCACTAGACAAAAAAATTCAACCAACTCAAAGAACTATTCCATACAAAAGGAAGTGAAGGAGTGAAAGAACATAGTATGCAAGCCATAGCAGTGGAATCTCACAGAGGGAAGAACCGTATAGACAAAGTTGAAGACAAAATACAACATACCAGGGGGCCAGAGTGGTGGCACAGTGGTAGGGCATTTGCCTTGCATGCGGCTGACAAAGGATGGACCACAGTTCAATCCTTGGGTGTCCCATATGGTCCCCCGAGCCAGGAGCAATTTCTGAGTGCATAGCAAGGAGTAACCCCGTCAACAGGTGTGGCCCAAAAACCCAAACAAACAAGCAAACAAACAAAAAAAAAAACCAATAGCAGTGATAAATAAGTCAAAAGGGAGAAAAAATGGAAGAAAATGTAAGGTATATAATGAACAAAGAAAACAATAATTATCTTCGAACTATAGGAATACCAGAAGAGAAAAGGAAAAAATGAGTGGTAGGAGAGGTAATAGCTAGCAAATTCTCCACTCTCTAGAGAGAAGTAGCTGCATAAATCCAAGCTGCTAAGAGTACCAACCAAAACTAGTAATCAAAATGGTAAGAGCCAAAGAAAGACAAACGTCTTAAAATAGCAAGAGACAAAAGCCTTAAATATAAGGGAAATAACATAAAGATACAACAGATTTCCCATATGTAAAGGTACAGGTGAGAAAAGAGTGGATTAAGATACATAAATTATTGAAGGGAAGAAAATTTCAACCTAGAATCCACTATTCTGAAAAGTTCAGGTAAAAATATTCTGAAAGAAGAGCTGGCAACATTTATGATGCCCAAACCAGCCCTGAATGAACTACTGAAAAGCCACTTATATAAATAAACCAGCCAATTGTGAAAGCAACAAACCTACAAAGTAAAATGATAATACAACCCTTTTGTATCAATAATAACACTGAATGTCAGTGGACTAATTTCTCCCATATAAAGGCAGTATGGCAGAATGGATCCAGAAGGAAATCCATCTATTTGCTGCTTATAGGAAACACATCTAAAGTTGAGTTCAGTATAAACAGATGGAAAACAATTCAAACCAGTGGTAAACAAACAAACAAACAAAAAAGCTGGTTCAGTCTTATATTGGAACAAATCACATTCAATCTAGAGACCAGGATGGACACTATTAATGGATCAATAAATCAAGAAGTACTGGGGCCGGAGAGATAGCATGGAGGTAAGGCGTTTGCTTGCATGCAGAAGGACGGTGGTTCAAATCCTGGCATCCTATGGTCCCAGGAGCCTCTCAGGAGTAATTTCTGACCATAGAGCCAGAGTAACACCTGAGCACTGCTGGGTGTGACCCTCCCCCCCACAAAAAAAAAAAAAGAAAGAAAAAAGTTGGTAAGACAAAATTTTGTTCACAAACCTTTCAGAAACACATAAGAAGCATAGGAAACTGAATAGATCAACAAATGAATATCAATAGACATGAGAGCCTTAAATGGGGAACTAGAAGAGCTGGGACAGGACTTTCCAACCTCAAAAAGCTAAATACATGTTCTCTGCTGCATACAGAACATTCGCCAGGTCAGATCACCTCCTAGGACTTGTCCAACTTACAAAATTTCACAAACATTAGAATCATAACAAATATCCTGACAGATCACAAAACAATGGAGATAGAAATTAACCATAAAAAGATGTGGAGAAGCTCTCCTCTCCTCTCTGCTGAGCCAATCTACGGACCGGGACCCCGGTCTCTCGGTAAGATGGTCTCACCCGACCCACGTGGGACTGATCGAGCCGTGTGATTGGGGATCCCAGAAACATAAAGACCACCACCGGCCATGCTCTGCCTCTTCTCTCTTCTCTGCTGAGCCGATCTACGGATTGTAACCTCTCCAGGCCCCGTACCCAAAAAGCGCGGCCGCTCCACTTTGCTTTGCGGCCGCGCCTACTTTGAAACCCCTGAATTCATTACCAGCAAGGGGACTTAGGAGAATTCTTTTTATGGGTGATTGTCCTCCCACTGTAACTTTACTTTGTTCTCTCTCTTTACATCTTTGCTCTTATAATTAAAAAAAAAAAAAGATGTGGAGAAGAAAATAATGACTGCTGAGACTTCTTAGTAGTCTGATCTGGGCCTAAGATTTAATAACTTCTAATTGCCTTTGTGTTGTAACAAGCAACATGAAGTAAATTTGTTTATGACAGACTAGAGGCAGGTTATAGTGGTGGGGTGAATGACTGGGGACATGGTGAAGAGACAGTCACACTGGTGGTGGGATTGGTGTTTGAACTTTTTTTTTTGGTTTTTGGGTCTCAATCAGTGATGTTCAAGGGTTACTCCTGGCTATTTGCTCAGAAATCGCTCCTGGCTTTGGGGGAACCATTATGGGATGCCGGAGGATCAAACCATGGTCCATCCTAGGTTAGGACACACAAGGCCTTACGCCCTGTGCCACCACTCCGGCCCTGTTGTTTGAATGTTTAATACCTGAAACGAATGTATTATGAATAACTTGAGGAAATGAAGAAAGAAATGAAAACATTCCTTGAGACTAATGATAATGAAAAATAATTACAAAATCTATGGGACATAGTAAAAGCAGGTTTTTTTTTTTTTTTTAGGGGGGAGGAAACTAAGCAGTACAAACCTACAACATGAAAGAAGATAAAATCAACAACTTAGATACACACTTTAAATGCCTGGAGACCTAATAACAAATGAATCCAAAAAATAACAGAAGAAATAAAGCCAGAGCAGAAATCAATGATATAGAAACCAATAAAACAATAATAGAGAAACCAGTTAAAACAATGCAAAGAAACTCACTCCATAGGTACAGAGTCTGACCTCCTGCCCCAGTGAGCTACCACCCAGCTCCCCAAGTGAAAGGACACCCGCTCGGTGTCCCAGCAAGAAGCTAAAACCACTACTCCTGCTGACTCGTTTTATGTGGTCCTTCTTTTCAAACACTCCCCCCCCCCACTCCACATACACGCACTAAATGTGGACTGTTGCATGCTATCAGATTTAGCTCCAGAAGGACGACCCCCTGTCCCAGGGCAATACCTGATTCCTTACTGCTGCAAAACAATTCTCAAACTCAACTAGACTACGGTGTGGGATGAAAATGAACCCTGGACCTCCCCTCTACAAGAATATCTTAAAAGACTTAAGTGGGATATCTGTATTTTCCTTCTATGTCTAACATCTTAACAGTTATACCTCTTAGTGCTTGTTTTTGGGTCACACCCAGCAGCACTCAGGGGTTAATCTGGCTCTACGCTCAGAAATCGCTCCTGGCAGGCTCGGGGGACCATATGGGATGGCGAAATTTGAACCACCATACTTCTGCGTGCAAGGCAAATGCCCTACCTCCATGCCATCTTTCTGGCCCCAACCTCTTAGTGTGTTTATTTTCAAAGGAATCAGTAGTTTCCTCCATCCTTTCTTAATTATTAACTTAAATTTTTTAAATCTTTTTTTCATTTTTATATTTACATTTGTTAATTTCACTTATTTTGGTTCTGCTTGATAAGAAATTCTAGAAGAAAAAGTCCTGTTTGGGATAAAAGCTCAGGTCCAAAAAGGGCAGAGACTGTATTCTTACCCCCAAATGCACCAACAATATGGCACCATAACCTTTCTGCACAGGCATACTAAAAAGGGGGAGGGGATATTATGTATAGAAACATACTCTTATCTACTAGGGATAAGGAGTCCTTACATTTTATAATACAGGGCCACCTCCCACTCTGAACATGTGTCGTGAGGACCCGACTCCATATGATTGGATAGTGACCATCCAACCCCGAACCCATGATCCCAAATGAAGATCTGACACAGCTCTCCGCAACACCAGGAACAAAACTCCCCTTGGGGTATCCCTAATACTGCTCTGGCAGTGACAATGAGAAAACTGGTGACAATGAGAAAACAGCAAAAACTTGATCCAAGAGCAGGCTGCCCTATCTCATCGCCTAAAGGTAAGATGAAATTAGAAGACACGCCATCCTTTGATCTGCACAAAAACACTGAAGCTAAAGGCATCTTTAAAAATGAAACAAGCATTTTTTGCTTGTTTGATTTTTGCCCCATTTTATTATTATTTTTTCTTTCCTTCAAACAGAACCACACAACTCGAACCATCTTGTTCTGCCTCACAAATGGAGGGGGAAATAATGGAGGGTACCAAGACCAAACAGTAGTATAAACATTAAGTAGAAATAAAAAAATGATCAGATTTAAACACCAAATCCAAAGCCAATGACAACAGAATTGATACCCAATTTACAACATACTAGACACAGGACCACTTATACTAGCAGCTCAGGGAATAAAAGAGGGAAATATGGGATGCATACTGGGAACAGGTGAGGGAGGACATTGGTTATAGGAATGCCCGATTCAATATCACTATGTACCTAAAGATTACTGTGAAAGATTTGTAATCTCCTTTAAATTAAAAAATAAATGAGGGCCCGGGAGATAGCATGGAGGTAAGGCGTTTGCCTTTCATGCAAAAGGTCATCCATCAGTTCGAATCCCGGTGCCCCATATGGTCCCCGGTGCCTGCCAGGAGCAATTTCTGAGCATGGAGCCAGGAGTAGCTCCTGAGCATTGCCGGGTGTGACCCCCCCCCAAAAAAAAAGAATAATAAATTAAAAAATAAATGAAACAAGTGGAAGCAAAGATAAGTGAGACTAAACTGATAAAACTCTGCACTTCAATATAGTGTCTAGGATACAAAGACTAGCCCACAGAGTGGGAGAAGCTATTCACCCAACACCCATCAGATAAGGGGTTATTATCTACAATATACAAGGCACTGATAGAATTAAACAAGTAAAAAATAATCTAATCCCACCCAGAAGTGGGAAGAAATGAACAAAAACTAGATGGCCAAAAGGCACATGAAAAAGGTGTCCCAAATCACTAATCAGGGAGATCAGCCAGATGCAAATCAAAACAATAAGATGATCTCACACTACACTACGAAGAACAAGAACTGTGCTGATGTGGAGGTAGAGAAAAGGGGACTCTCATTCACAGCAGGAACGTAGAGTAGCCCAGCCTTTTGGGAAAACAATATGGATATGGATCTTCAAAAAACTAGAAATTGAGTTTTCATATTGTTCCAGCAATGTTTGTGCTATTAAGCCTTATGTATCCACGCACTTTCTCTGGCAGTGCTCAGACCATATGCGATTTGAATCAGGATCCGTAGGCTACAGAACAATGTATCTTATTATTTCTCTGACCTAGGACACACATTTTAGATTAAAAAAAGTACAACCCCTTTTACTAGTGCAACCTTCCCATCAATCCCTTCCCCCAACCCGTCTTCTAGATAGGCATTGCATTTTCTATCACTCACTACCATTGTCATGATAGTTGTTGGCAGTTATTTCTCTAACTGTACTAATCTTTGTGGTAAGCTTCATATCATGGGCTAACTAGGCCTTTCTAATCTCATGTATATTGTCTCTGGGTATTTTACCATACAATCTTTGATTTTTCTTAAATCCCACAGACGAGACTATTATGTCTCTCCCTCTGACTCATTTCACTCAGCGTAACAGTTTCATATCCATCCATGTATAGTAAAGTTTCATGACTTCTTTTTCCCTTTCCATTGTGTGTATGTACCGGTTTCTTTAGCCACTCCTCTGTTGTTGGGGACTTGGGCTGTTTCCAGGCTCTGGCTGTTGTAAATAGAGCTGCAAAGAACATAGGCATGCAGAGGCATTACTGTATTGTATTTTTTGTGTTCCCTAGGAGTGGTATAGCTGGATCATAAAGCTCAATTTCCAGGTCTTTTTTTTTTTTTTTAAAGAAATTTCTATAAAGGCTGGACTAAGCATTCCCACTAAGTTCCTTTCCCCCACATCAATGTCAGCTGTTCTTTGTGATGTGTGCCAGTCTCTATGGCGTAGATGGTATCCCATCATTTAGATTCGCATCTCCTTTATGATTAGTGATGTGGAGTATTTTTTCATTTGCCTTTTGGTTATCTATACTTCTCTAAACCAACGACCTTCTGCATGGAAGGCAAATGCCTTACCTCCATGCTATCTCTCTGGCCCCTGATATAAGTTCTTTAATCCAGTTGGATTTGAACTTTGTGCATCATATTAGATGGAGGTGCGAGTTTGGTTTTTTTTTGTTTTTTGTTTTTGCATGTGGCCAACCAGTTGTTTCAACACCACTCAATATTTTAAAGGAGTTAATTTCTGCCTGATTATTTTTGCACCAAAAACCCAACACGTTTTTGTTTGTTTTGGAGTCACACCCCACAGCATTCAGGTGTTAGCTCATGGCTCTGCTCAGAAATCATTCTTGGCAGGCTCAGGGGATCATATAAAATGTCAGGGATTGAACCCATTGGTCATGTGCAAGGAAAAACCTTACCAATGGGGCCGGAGAGATGGTATGGAGGTAAGGTGTTTGCCTTTCATGCAGAAGGTCGGTGGTTTGAATCTCGGCATCCCATATGGTCCCCTGAGCCTGCCAGGAGTGATTTCTGAGCATAGAGTCATAGAGTCAGGAGTCCCCTAAGCGTTGCCGGGAGTGATTAAAAAACAAAGAAGACAACAACAACAAAAAATCTTACCAGCTATGCTATTGCTCCAGCAACACCCCCCAGCAAGGTTTTATTTTGGGGGGTGGGGGGGTGATTTTCTATCATTTAACCTATATCTCAAAGACTCATTAAAGGACCAGTAGAGCTTAAAACAGGTGGGGTTAGGGAGGATACAAGAATTCTCAAACTACGGAGTTCAGATACATATAAGGATTCCAGTATCCTATTGACATTTTGTTTATGACAAATGTGGTACTGCCAAACTATGGGTAAAGGATGATCTTAACAATAAATGACACATTAACATGCCAAAATGCTATAGAGATGCACAATCACACCATATTTGAGATAAATTTTAGGCAGATACAAAGATACTGGAGTAGGGTTAAGATTTGGGCCACACTCGGAGGTAATGAAGGCTACTTCCTACTTGGAACTCAATCCCAACAGTTTTTTTGGGGTGTTGGTGACGTGGGAAAGTGGCACTCAAGACTAGAAACAGGCTCCTGCGAATGAAGCGCATGTCGCTCAACCAGGGAAGTATGTCCCTGGCCTTAGAACTATGTGTAAAGCCCAGGATAGGAAGAGAAGAGAGAAGAGGGGAGGAGAGAAAAGAGGATAGAGAGAGAAAAAACACCATGTAGACTAGGCACACAAAGAGTTTAAAAAATAAGACTATAGGGGCTGGATAGCATGGAGGCAGGGCATTTGCCTTGCAAACAGAAGGATGGTGATTCGAATGCCGGCATTCCATATGGTCCTCTGAGTCTGCCAGGAGCGATTTCTGATTTGTTTTTGTTTTTTGGGTCACACCCGGTGACGCTCCAGGGTTACTCCTGGCTAATGTGCTCAGAAGTCGCTCCTGACTTGGAGGACCATATGGGAAACCGGGGGAACGAACCGTGGTCCGTCCTAGGCTAGCACAGGCAAGTCAGGCACCTGACCTCCAGCGCCATCACCCGGTCCCTACCAGGAGCGATTTCTGAGCGTAGAGCCAGAGTGAGCCCTGAGCGCTGCTGGGTGTGACCCCCAAAACAAACAAAAATATATGACTGTAAAGGGTCAGAGAGATAGTACAACAGGCAGTGCATTTGCCTTGCACACAGCCAACCCAGGCTGGATCCCTGGCATCCTGTAAAGACTCCTGAGTCTGCCAGGAGTAATTTCTGTGTGCAGAGCCAGAAGTAACCTAAGTGCCATTAGATGTGCTCCCCCCAAAAACAAAAGACTACTAAAATACAATTGTATATGCAGCTTGAAATATATGATGGACATAGTTTGAGGATTACATAAAGAAATCTAATGCAATTAAAAAAAAAACAGAAAGGACTGGGAGAGTACCTTTATAAGACTGTCTAATGGTAAACATCATTAGTAATCTGGAAAAGGCAAATTAAACACAAAAAGAAAGCATTTACCTTCCAGAAAAGCAAGACTGACACAAGCAGGTTAGAATGTGGGGGCTAACAATCTTTTTCTATCTGAAATTCTTGCTACTTACTAGGCTAATAGTTGCAAAAAACATATGCATAAGGATCTAAGATGTAAAAGAATATTCTTAGAAGCATTACTGGTAGTATCTTCAAATTGGAAACACTGCAAATGTCCACAGAACATACATTCTCACATACATAACAGTACTTGAGGTAGGCAGAGAGGAAAGGGAGGGCAGAGAAATATGTAGGTACCAGCTTCGTTTATTGTTTGTTTTGTTTTGGGAACACACCTGGTGGAGTGCAAGGGTTATTCTTGCCTCTGCATTCAGAGGTCATTCTTCATAGTCCCAGGGATTGAACCCATATTAGCTTCATACAAGGTAAACGTCCTTAACCTGTGCTTTTGGTCTGGCCCACCAGCAACTTACAGTATGAAAATTCGAAGAATACAGTGGGCCCAGATTGTGGATCAAAGTTTTAATAGGGGAGGGGTCATAAAAAGGAAATAAAGTTGGAAGGAGTAGGGGAAGTCACGTCAGAAAAGTTAAGAAACACTGTTCTACAGTACACTTTCATATCATCTGAATTTTCTCGGTCATGGGACTTGGATGAATCAAACTTTAAAGCTGCGAATCAAGTAGCTAACAATTTGTATTTGAAAACGGAATTTCCTCTTTGACTTGCAGACCTTATAAGCATTCTATTTTGTTCACTTTCCAGAGGTGGAATGAAACAATCGTTTTAGGGTTCAAAATTGATATATTTATCCTCTGTGTCCTTTGGCCCCTGTGATGCAAAGTTAGCAATTCCAGATGGAAAAATTATCCTACATCCGAATGTAGTTAAGCTACTTTAATTTCACTTTCCTGCCACTATAAAACCACAAAAGTGATATAAAATTTTTACAAAAGGAGAGACTGAGACAGTTTCCTCACACCGAGAAAGGAAACAATCATTACTGTCAAACAATCTTACTGTGAATATTTGAAAATGATGACCCGACTGATTAAACAGCAGAATTTTATGCTTGTAGCGCGTTTGTTAGTATCCCATATTTATTGAAATGGAGATGAAATTCCTACTTGTCTTGCCATCTTTTTCCAAGCAAAGTAAAAATTTTAAGCAGCATTCTAAGGGCAAAATGGTTTAAGTTGAAGCAATCTAGCATTTCTTTTCTACGTGTTCTCCAATACCTTTTTGTAAAAGAGAATAAGGAACAGTTTTCAGTATTGTACTCCTAAAAATGAAAAGATCTGTGAAAAACAACACTTTACACAAAATTTGAATTAACTTTATTTCCCCTACAGTCAACAACTTATCTGCATTGAATTTTAAAGCAACAAAGTAAAATAAAACCCCCAAAAGAACTAGGTATCAGAAATCCAGATTTAGTTACACTTTATTTGTGAAAATGTTCAGCCGTTTTATTGGTCTGTAAAAGAACCATCATCTGGGTCAAAAATGAATTCTATAAATCAAAGAATATTCTACACTTTGGAAAAAAATTAGCAGTAACATTCTTACTGAATATTGGAAATTACACTTTTCTTCATAAAAGGTACATACTATTCTGCACTTTTCCACCAAAAGCAGTGGTGTAAGTTATGCTCGTTTATATATATTTATTAAAAAAAATTATCTCCTGTGGCAGGAAGAAAAACCCTTTCTCTTTTACTAAATAACTGGAGAAAAATTTCAAGTCTATATAAAGTTGCCTATAAGCTGGAAAGTGAACACGTTCAATCTCCATTTATATTTTAGTGCATTTTTGACAACTGTCACATTTTCCATAAAAGAATGCATATAGCATTGAAGAGTGTTTCATCAAACGTCCAAGGGATTGAAGAAGTATGGAGGACAAAGTCATTATAATGGATTAAACTTAAAAAGAATGAGAAAAATCTAGGCAAAGTTTACAAATCCTTTGTCATTTTGAATAGTCAGACATTAAACTTGTTAACTGTCCACTTTAAGGGTTTTTAATCCTTTATTCTTTTTATGTAAACATAGGGCTAACCTCAGTACTAAGACACCAAAACTCCCTTCTGGTAAGCAACATTTCTATGCAGTTGCCATGATTGCCAAAGGATATAAATTTAGCCCTTGAATGAACAAAAACGTATGAGATCTGGTTCTCTAAGTACCTAGTGAAAACAACTGCTAACAGCAGCAATGTGTCAACATAAAAACTGAACCAGTTACTCAGAGGTCCATTTTTGAAACAGCAGCTTCTTTTCAGACAGAGCAAACAGTAAGAAACAGAGAAAGTACATTTGATGAAACATTCTTTGCACTGGAGAAACATGAAAATAAATATAGTTCAAGGAAGTATAATTATTTTTTCTAATACCTCTTTCTCAAATCTGTAATAGTTTATTATTGGTTCAAGAAGCTCTCATCACATTTTGTCATTTGTATTTCATATATTGCTATTTATTTGGAAAGTTCAAATAAAATGCAGGTCTTGTAAAAGTAAAAACATTGACAAGTATGCATGTGCCAGGGACCAAATTAGAGGGTTCTTTGGTGCATTTAGTCCAAATTTTCAGATTTGAAGGAGTATGTACCAATAAAAAAAAATCTGCTGCTAGACTTGACAGCAGAGCTCTGTCTTGCTTCACATTACAAATTGAAAATAGCTGTTCTCGATAAACCAATTTTATTTCTTAAATCAGGCATTGCCAGAAAAATTTGTACATTAACCTGGACCAGTGATGGTTCTGTACCCTCTGTTGCTGTGAAACTTGACATGAGCTAAAGGCAAGGACCGGTTCTCACAAGGACAACTGCTTCAAGTTAGGAACCAGAACAGTGTAGTTAAACAGTCTTCTTAGATATTTTCTTGCCTTTCTTAAAAACTAGTTTATTTTTAATGTAGCCACGCTTCCTTTTCGTAGTCTAAAAGGAAAATAGAACACAGTATTAGTGCAAATTTCTCAGATTAAAACTACATACCTAGTTTACTATACTGTGATTATCATTCAAACAAGTTCCTAGCGTTAAGATTGAATTCCTTAAACAGTCCACAAGTACCATATGTTCCATGCTAAGAAATTTAAGATAGACTGAAGGAGGCATCTAGGTTTATGATAAAAGTCTCTCCCCCTACAAAAATATTGTCTCATGTAAGACAAATTACTTGAAGGACAGTGCTTCAAATGCTGGTATCCCATATGGTCCCCAGAGCTTGCCAGGCGTGATTTCTGAGCACAGAGCCAGAAGATTTGACCCGATCATTCCCTCCTCACCCCCCCCACCCCAAAAAATAAATAAAAACCCTGTTACATTTAGGGGCTGGAGAGATAGCACAACAGTAGGGTGGTTTGCCTTGCAAGCAGTGGACCCAGGACCAATCAATGGTGGTCCAAATCCTGGCATCCCATATGGTCTCCTGTGCCTGTCAGGAGTGATTTCTGAGCAGAAAGCCAGGAGTAACCCCTAAGCGCTGCCGGGTGTGGCCCACATCCCCTGCCCCCCCCCAAAATAAACAACCAAAATAATTGGTTAGAATCCTCTCATATAATACACACAGGAACCTGTGTCTGCGTATCTGGTATTTCCATAGATACGTAAAAATAGGATAATTTAGGAAGTGTAACACTTTCAAAGGTTAAAAGTTAAAGACTCAGAGATGGTCCGATTTTCACATTTAAATATAATATTTCAAAGAGGTTTCTGGAACTTAGGTAAAAGCCATATTGTGTTGGTTTAGAACACCTTATTTTTTCTAACAGGACTAAGAATATAGGCAAAATGCAATTTGGGGGGGGGGGGCATACCGGGAAGTAGTTGGGGGTTACTCCTGGGTCGGCGATAAGCAAGGCCATAGGGACACCCTACCTGCTACACTATCACTCTGGCCCCAAAAATGCAATTCTTAAGATTATAAAAAATAGCTATTATACACTTGTTCATGTAGTATTACTTTATAAAGTAAATCATAAACTTTAAGGATGCAACAAAATGGCCAAGAGCTATCTTACAGGAAACTTTTTCAAGAGATTGCAAAATACCTCAGGCCCGTGCAAGATTACAAAATTTAATTCTCTCTGTATTTCTCTTAAAAATATTAGCCAGGCTCACTTATGTCTTTTCGGTAACCCTGAACTATAACTGTTAATGTCTCAGTGAGGTTATTGTGGCAGTGGCAGAAAAGCCCTACTCACATTCCCTACCCAATATCCATAAGTCATAACTTGAATGGGAAAATCTCTATTGCTGGTTTCTAAAATATGTATTTGGGACATAAAAAGGGGACAATATTTTTATTTATTCAAAAGCGTCAGGCTTAAAAATAAAAAAATCCAAGTTACTGCAAGTATAGTACTTTCTAGAAAACATAGGCCTAGAAAATTAGGCTTAAGTATTTTAGGAATAACTGAGCTTTCATTCCGAGTACTAAACAATATAACCTTAATATTTCATCTGATAGCTCATTACTTCTTATCTTGCAGAGTAGACCAACTATACACTCATAGTTAATAGTTCTTTACAGCTTAAGTGATTAACAATGACCTCTAAAAACTCAAGTACTCGTTATAATATTACAAGTCTCAATATCATTCATATCTAAAAGCTTTGCTTAAACATTGCACTTCAAATGATTAATTTAGGGATGGCAGCATTAGTATAGCAAGTAGGGCATTTGTCTTGCATGCAGCTGACCAGGTATCTTATCTTATAGTGTTTCCTGAGTCTAAGTGTAATTTCTGAGCATAGAGCCCGAGCATAACCAGCTGTGGCCCCACAAGTACTTTAAGATGACTGTGGGGATGGGGTGGGGGGAGGTATGGAGAAGGAGATTCAGGATCCAACAAATTTATTCTCATTCATATTCATATTCTATCTCACTATTCTTTCATTTTGGGACCATACCCAGCAGAGCTCAGGGGTTATCCTAGTTCTGCCTCCGAAATTGCTCCAGGCAGGCTCAGGGGACCATATTGGATGCCAGGGATCAAACTCCAGTCAGCTGCATATAAGGCAAACACCCTACCCACTGTGTTATGCTTATTTCTTATTGTATAACACAGCGCCTTCCTTATAAAGGAATGAAATGCAATTTACATCTGCTTTGACTAAATGATATTTAGTTACACATCTTATATTAAAGAGGCCTTATGAATTAATGGGAACGGCACAAACTGAAGTCATAAAACCTCTGGAAAAATCTGTTTGATTCACGGATTAACCACTACACTGTCCATAAGAAGTTACAGCTTCAGAGAGCTGAAGTGATCAGCTTAACAGAAATGTCCCCACAAAGGCCAGCCTCACATCAAGACAGTCTTTATAGATCTGGTAAATGGAAACTGGTCATTTCCAGTAGCACTTTATTTCAGACAAACCAACACTTCAGTTGGAACCTACCTTCTTTGACAAATACTTCTGTTTGGGGACAATGTTGGTGACTCGAGGTTTGTGATCTAATGTCTCCCTGTTATCGAGTGCTTTGACTTTATATATCCTTACAAGCCAATGTTCTGATGTAAAGGCTTCCTCCAAATGCTTAAATTTAATGTCCTTGTTTCCAATCTCAGCATTACGTGTACGATCAAAACCTGGAGGTGTACGAAAATCCAACTGCAAAAGTAATAGTACAATGGATATTAACCATATTAGTAGATACAAGCGGGATATGTTAATACTGCACTAAAACGCCTTTAAACTAAGAAAACAGAATCCTAACAATTCTTATATAACAACTAGATCAAATTTTATGGAGTGAAACTAAGAGAATAGTTAGAATTTCATGAACTTTTTAGAATGAGTGAGCAGCCTACAGGCAAAAGGAAAAAAACAGCAATATGAAATTCATCAGAGCCCTATAATAGGCATACATAGAACACATGCAGAAAGGTTTTTTTTTCCTGCCTCGGGCCCTTGTACTGTATTAACTGTTCAGTCAGCTAAGTTCTTCATGCATCTCTTTTAAATAGCTACCTCCTTCCTAACATTTCAGAACAATCCAGAGACCAAAGAAAGTACATATTTTCTCATCATGTCTTTATTCTTCCTTTTGTGGTGGCACTAGGGATTGAATTCATGGTCTGGGTTCAATGCAAGACATGGCATGCAAGGCAATACATATCTAGCATCTTAGCTTATTTTTCAGGGGAGGGTGTCACAGCTGGCAGTATTCAGAGGCTCAAAGCAGTGCCAGCTCTTGAGTTAGTTCTGGGCTCCCAAATGTGACAAGTGCACTTTAATTCATCTCCCAGGCCACTGACATTTTCCTGAGATGGATAATTGGAAAGGTTTCTTCACTGTTGGATTTTCTTTCCCTGCTCAAATTTTGTTATTAAATTACTTTAGTCCTCCACTAGATGGAAGCTGTATGATGATATTCCTATTCATTTTACCTCTAGTATTATTTATCAATAAACAGAAATATCACATGATAAGCCAGTAATATTATAACTTAAACGAAGGAATTACAAAGCAAACTCAAAAGACAAACAATGGGAAGATATGTAATAAATAGAAAAAAGGGGAGGCTGATGATAGTACAGTAGGTAGGGCTTTTGCCTTGCACATGGCTGACCCATGTCTGATTCCTGGCACTCAACATGGTCTTCCAAGCCTGCCAGGAGTAATTCCTGAGCACCAACAGGTTTAACTAAAGAGTATAAACTAAAGAGTATAAGGATGAGGGTGAGGAGAAAAAGTTTAATAAATTCCCATACTAAGCTTATGTTGACACTCAAATGAAGTATGAATGGTTATCATAATGTTCATTCATAGCTATACAATAAATTTATACTCCATGCCTAAACGTTTTAGTTTTGAGTAAGAAAGACACCAAAAGGAATGTAAAATAAAAAATATATACATTTGGATCAGCTTAAAGCTTTGGCAGGAAAATAAAAGCACTTCGATGTGAGTAGAGACTACTCTTTGTCTTTCTAAGGTAGCTAATTATTAATGCTTAAGTGTTTCTTAGCATGGATTTAATAAGTAATTACTTAAATGGATTTAAGTAATGTAATACTTAAAATAGCAAATATTTAAAATAATAATACTCTATATTTACTGCTAATTTGTTTTCTCTATTTTTCAAAGTCACTCAGAGTGACGATAGTGAATTATATGAATAATAATGCATTACACGAATTATATAATGAAACATTATGATTTCAGGTGTTTGTGTAACATTCAACATATTTTCTTCTGCCTATGAGTATTAAATTAACTATAAAGCAAATAGAATCGGGTTTCATTGAAATCTTAATATATCTGAAGTATGAATAACACAGTATTACAGTTAATCTACCCTAAGAATTATAAAAAAATCAAAAAATCACCAATGATAATTATATAATAGCGAGGGGTAAAAAGTAAAAGCAACATAAAACCAAAGAAATTAAGTCATCAGTCTAATTCCATAGTAGAGACACATGAAAGTGGAATTAGCTAAGAGAAATAGACCTTTTTAATTTCGGGCTTTCTCTCAAGAAAAAAAGAGTAATCTACCTAATATAGATGTTACCTAGCTAAAATCATTCTTGGAAGACTAATGCTTTGTGAAAGGACTGAAAAATGAAATTCATAAGCAAAGTTTAGGTCTGAATCTAGTTAGTACTCTGAAATGAAATCTTTGATCTGGAAATACTTTTCTAGTATATACAACAAAGAAGTTTCAGATATTTAAAATAGGTGATAACCCCCACAAGAAACTTTAGTATGCTTTTCCTTAGTGCTTAATCTCATCATTATCACCCAGTTTTCAAGAAGTAGGACTTTAAAAAAAAATCTTCAGAACAAAGACAATTTATAAACAACAAACCTGCATTTCTCCAAATCGATAGTATGACATTTTATACATAAGGCAATTCAACATAGTTGGAGATCCTGCTTTGTCGACACGAAATTCTCCTTGTGGGGTGAAATAGTCACTTTCCTACAAGAAAGAAACCAAAAGGTTGTGCACTGTTAGTGTAATAATTCAAGTCATAGTCTCCACCATTTCATTTCCCCATAAGAACCAGCTTTTCAGCTATATTCACAAATTTGTTTTTAGTTACAAAACTCAAAAACCATGGTAATTGGGGCCAGACAGATAGCACAGTGGTAAGGTGTTTGCCTTAAATGCAGAAGGATGGTGGTTCGAATCCTGGCATCCCATATGGTCCCCCGAGCCTAACAGGAGCAATTTCTGACCATAGAGCCAGGTATAACCCCTGAGCGCTACTGGGTGTGACCCAACCCCCCCCCCCAAACCACAAACCATAGTAATCAAAGATTAGATTATAGCATATGGTTTATTTTGTTATTTTTGGGGCCACAGCCGGTGGTGTTTGGGGGATCCTTCTGCCTTTGCACTCAGGAATTAATCCTGGTGAGCTCAGGAGACTATATGGGATGCCAGGGATCAAACCCCCAACAGTTAGGATTTTCATACCAAAATTTCATTACAAAGATTATTCCATATTCCTCATCGATATTACCAAATTATTTATAGTACTTCCATTAGTGATATCCTGAGGCTACCTGATTAGCCTTAATAATATAAGAACTTAGAACAAGATCTAGTCTCAAAAGCATTTAACGATAACCAAAATTAACTTTGTCCACAGCACCGACCTGTCACTGGTAGAACTTTAGTTTTAAATTCTGTCTGGCTTCAAGCCCCTTTTCTTTAATCTACTGAAGATTTTTAAGCTGGCAAAGGACTCAAAGTCACACCAGATTAAAACAGGGACTATGAGTTCCCCCTCCACACACACACACACAATAGAAGTTAAGGTGAGGTTTTAGTCATTTTGGTTCCGGAAATGGCCACAACAATTAACAAGGAAATGACTTGACTATCTTTCATATGTATATAGAATGATTTATTTTCTTACCCGAATGTCTTTTGGGTGCTCCCCTTCAGCTATTCTAACCATCCAGAGAAACTTGTTGATGTCATCACCCGAATAACCAATGACCCCTCCAAAAATAACCAAAACATAATCTACATCCAGAGTCCTCATGATTTTATAGGCTGCCGTTTCATTTGAAGACATAGCTTTTCCTACCTAAGGGTTAAAAATTCAGAATGAATAGGTATATCGTGAGTTAAAAATGAAAATTCACATTTTTGACCTTAATATAAAATATATTTCAAGAGTTTGAATGACATGGAATTCTTTATATAAAGTGATGTTCCATGATTTCAAGAGATTTATAAACATCTTGCTAACCTAATTATAAAAGAAATGTCAAATTAAGTATATAAATTATTTATTCAATCTAACACTTTTAATACAAAAATAGATGTTGTAAAACTGAATTTTTGTTTTGCTTTGAGGCTATACCTAGTGGTGCCAGTCAGGACACTCCTGACTCTGATTAGGGGTACTCTAGTGGTATATGGTGCCAAGGGTAGAACCAGGGCCTCTGACATGCAAAAGCATGCACCCAGACCATTGAGTAGAGTGCCCCAAGAAATACAATTTCTTATAACCTTAGACTAGTGGATGGATGTTGTAACTAGTACAAATAGACTTTCTGCCAATCTACCAAACATAATTAGCCACAACTACAGAATTAGGCTGGTTCACACTCGTCAAAAATGACATACAATATCAAAATTGCAGGTGTAACTACCTTCATTTATGTAAATTAATGATTTAATAGCTATTCCAAACCCAATTTGTCAGCCCATAACTTCAGTGCAATTGCTTTACATATTTATGATTTGCCTGATTTACAAAATGTAAAACACAAGTGAAAACATAGCATTTTAATTTTTAAATTTTGCCTAACTCTCCAGTGAGCTAAATATACCATGAGACCTGCCAGAAATCAGTTTACAATTCTGAATACTTAAATATGTAATATTCTTAAAAAACAAGCATATCTTGAACTCACTTTACTGGTTAAGTGTGTAATGATGTATTTTACATTTTAGCCAAAAGTACCTG
This sequence comes from Crocidura indochinensis, assembly GCA_004027635.1. Taxonomy (NCBI): domain Eukaryota; kingdom Metazoa; phylum Chordata; class Mammalia; order Eulipotyphla; family Soricidae; genus Crocidura; species Crocidura indochinensis. Next base: position 19,043 of record PVKC010016691.1, read on the forward strand.
CATTCACATTTCCACTACTTACTCACAAGTGAGGCCTGATGGCTATGTCATAAATTAAAACTTGTAATAATATTCTTGTTTACGTAATTCTTACCAGTGCTATGTGGCTGTTATTCCAGGTATTGTTGTCAACCAAAGTAGTTCTATTGGCCATTCCAGCTATCTGATAGCCATAATCCCACCAAGACATCACTCGAGCATGTTCATCTGTATTTTGTCTTAGCCAAAAGTAGGCTTCTCTAAAGTCATCTAAGATATTCCTGGTGCTGCAAAGGAAATTAAATAAGATCTTAAGTATGAAGGGTGTACAAAGTCAACGGATAATTTCACTTTTTAAGGATGAGAATTGCTAAGGCAAGGGTAAACAAAACTCAGTGAAGAATTAGACCAATGCGTCATAACCTTTAATAGAGAAACAATTCACTTGGATATCTTGTAAAAAGCAAAATCTTGGGCCTGGAGAGAAAGCACAGTGGGAGGGCATTTGTCCAGCAAGTGGCTGATCCAGGATGGACCCCCAAGCGAGGAATTATTTCTGAGCACATAGCCAGGAGTAACTGTGATCGTCACTGGACGTGGCCCAAAAACCAAAAAGTCTCATTCAGTAGTACTGGGGTAATATTTTCTACAAGTCTAACAAGTAGACAAGTGAAGTAGAAACTGTGGACAGATGTCCCACTCTTGTGGTCCACTTGGTCTCACCATGTGGACCCACTAGTTCACTGCTTGGGCAATGCTGCTCAGGTCCAGTGGTACTAGGGGCCACAAGGGATACCCTGACAGTGCTGGGGTCAGATCTGGTACGTACCAGGTACTCATTCATTGAGTTATCTACCCTAAATTAGCTATTCTAAAAATTTCTGTTTATAAATGTCACCCAAAGAGCTTATTAAACCAGAGACCACGAGCCTCATACTTGAATTTCCAAGTCAGCAAGAATTTGCATTTCTAAAGTTTTCTCATAGGAATGATGCAACGTGTCCACAGACAACATTTTGGAGAAAAGTTAATGTATTTGACTATATACACAAAAACTTTGGAAAAAGAGAAATAATTACTAACTACTCCATCGCCACCTAAGAGAATAGAGAAGTACACAAGAAAAATATAATGACATGCAACCTCACAAATAGCACTCTATTATATTCCATATTTTGGGGTAGGAAGGGGTACCATCCCAACAGTGCTCAGGGGTTATTTCTGGTTCTGTGCAAAAAGTAGGTCTTTAGGTGTCAGGATTAAATCAAGGCGTCCAAAACAGAAAGTATGCGTTCAGCCCATGGAGTACCTCTCTTGCCCTGAATTGTATCTTTACAGATTTTTTTAAAAAGTAGGTCTAAAATCCTTTTGTAGTCACATTATGTTCTTACCCATCATGATTGTAAGAGGCCAGCACCACACTTGGACTGGAATAGGCATTGCTTGTGACCCAGGTACAGTGGACTGCAAACATCATCAACAGCATCAGCATCAACATGGTAACAATGCTTTTTATATTAGGGCCTAACCCCTCTTCGGTTTTTTCCTGTTCAGTTACATGTTTCCTCACTTTACCTGCCTGAAGATAATAAAAAACTGGTTAAGTCAATTTATCA
>PVKC010016692.1:0-20634 GCA_004027635.1 Crocidura indochinensis
TTTAAAACTCAGAGGTATTTATGAGTCTGTGTTCAATCCACAGAAGCTTTGTATTGTATACTATTTAAGAGAAAACATCCAAGTATTTTCACTTTTGTGCTAGTAATATAAAGAAATCATTAATAAAGTGACTTCCCAGCATGTTATAAACAACAACCAAAAAACATTTTCGTTGAAGTATCTTCATATCACTGATCTTTATGACTTGCACAGACTGTATCATAGAGGTAATAATATTTATAATGTAGATTTTAAAATCTTTGTTTTTTTACATTTATAACAAGAAAACATATGCAAACTGTAATGCAAACATTATATAAACTATGATTTGCATTTCCACTTGTCATAAAGTGAAAAGATGCACACTCCAATTAGTTTTTGAGTGTTGACATATTTTTAGAAAGATACATTGGACACTTACCCTTTCAGGAATCCTTTCCTATTGTCATATTAATTCTCCTTCTAAACTCTATTTCATGGAACTTACAGCCTGATGTGTATGAATTTGTATGTATGTATAAAAGTGGGGAGATATTGGTCTGGGACAAATGCAATAAAAAGGGTAAATGATGAGGAATAGGGTTTGTAGGTCTTATATAGTAAGCTAAGATTCTGTTTAAATAGTTTTTTTTTTACCATACCTTTTTCCCTAGCCCTGTGCTATAGTTCTGGCCCCTGTATTATATTTATTATAATTTCCCCATACCACTGAATTTTGGAATTTATGTGTGACAGTATTTAGGATATGACTTACAGGGCTGAATTAAATTTTTCCAGGTGAAACAGAAATACATTGGAAAAAAAAAAAAGAAAGCCTGTCTAGAGTGCAGTCCTGTGTAGCGTGGGGAGGAAGGACACTTGGGATATTGGTCATGGGAATATTGCACTGGTGAAGGATTATATATTTATATATGCACATATATATTAAAAAATAAAAATACATTGAAAAAATAATTTTATCCATGCGAGTTTTTCATTTAGTGAGTCTAATCCTTCAAAAAGGTCCATTTAATATTTATTTTTCCAAAGTATCATATAATATTTTGGGGGCACACTAGTGATGCTCAGAAGTTACTCCTGGCTATGTGCTCAGAAATTGCTCCTGGCTTGGGGGAACATATGGGACACTGGGTATTGAACCCAGGTCTGTCCTGGATCAGCCATGTGCAAGGCAAATGCACCTACTGCTGTGCTATCTCTCCAACCCCCAAAGTACCATATAATTTTAATAATTTAGTTGTTCAAATAAATTTTAATTATCTGGCTTTCCCTTATTAATATTGCTATCCTTACATATCTTGCTCACAGTTCTCAATCACGTGCTTTTGTCAGTACTATAAGCAAATACTAAGTTGGCATTATTATAAAATACTAAAAAATATACCCTTCAAAATTTCACTGCTAGAAAATTAAACATGAGCATGATACATGACACACATATACATTATGCACAATATACATGTCCATTTATACATGAATATCTAGAAGGAGTACAAAGTTGGAAAACTGTGTTCCATAAATAACAATTTGTGCTCCATAAATCTGAATTAATTCTATTTTTTTCTCCTCTGTTCAAGATATTTCATTACTTTTCCAAAATTCTACCTCAAGCCACATCAGACTTTATTCCATCTTCCAATGGCACCTGGTTAGATGTCTCCATTTTTAGGTAAGCCATTCTTAGGTAAGAGTGATAACAGCAGCTCGAGCACTTGACTAACTACTATTAACCAAGTAGTAGTTCAGGATTCAAACTCTGACAACTTAATGCTGTCATGAAGAACACATAGAAACCAAAGCCAGGTTGTGTGTGGGTCCCCCAAAATTACCCTCCACAATCTAGTTTTTGTAGTTTTTGTTTGCTTATTTGTTTGTTTTAGGAGGCATTGTGAACACCTAGGTGATTTTCAAGAGACCTATTATTGGAGCAGGGCCTCCAAGAGATTCTCAGTGCTTCCATGCCAAGGTCTGAGAGTACAGTGTTTTACAGTGTCTAGAAGACCAGGGTCACCGTACTGATGGTGAAGGATTTGCAAGGGTCACCCCTTGAAGTGTTCTGGGGACCCTAAGACAATAGAAACGAAACCAGCATCATCAACACAAGCATGGCAGGTACATTAACTGCTGTGTTATCTCTCTGGCCCTAATTTCTCCTCTGTAAATGTTTTCTGTTGTTACATTAGTCTAAGAATCATTCTGGAAGTGACTCCTCTCCTTATTTTCCCTCTGTCTTCCCAGAACCTTTTCCCTGTTGTCTGGTCACACCACGCTACAAGTCCATTTCTTTTCCTCTGACCATTATATTGCGAGATGCGCATAACAGGGGGTCATAACTCATCTGCCACAGGCAGGGAGTAGATGTTAGCAGATGTCTGGTAAATGAATGAGCCATGGGAGGTGAATGAAAAAAGAAGATACACTGAGTACAAGTCTCAAAGAGATGTAAATCTTTTTTTAAAAATGTTTTCTTTAATAATCTGCTGATTTCAACATGTCTTTTGCATAGATCCACTTCAGCAACTTTTTTTTTTGATTAAATACTTCACTTGTTTGGAACTATTTGACTCTTCAGATGTTGTCTGTGAAACTGACATGTAGAAATCCTTTCAATGAAATAAAATCCGTTATAATCTTGCTTTTCGCACCTTCCAATTTCATAATGGTCGAATAACCTGTGAAAACACCCAGGGCCTCTTGTCCAAGTGCTGTTCTTTTTGCTATAATGTCTATATATTGCTCTATATATTTTTTACACTTATTCATTAGGAAAGGCAACACTCTCACACATTCAAAATAGTGTGAATGATGCTGGAGAGATAGTTCAAAGGTTAAAGTGCCAGTCTCTCCTGCATCTGATGCTAGTTTGATCCATGTGGGCAATGGTCTCCAAAGCACTTCACCAGCTAATGGCTGTGATCTAACATCCTGGAAGGTGACTGCCCACCTTCCAATATAAACAAGCTAAGCTAACCTCCCTCCCGGGTCTGATAGATGCGATTTCTCCTACAGAAATGGAATGATAGGTCTGAAGACAGATCACCAATATCTTCCTTCAAGAAGTGCTCACTGCCTATCTACAGGCAAATCAAGAATCACTAGTTTTCAGACCCTACAGCTGTAGAAGACAGTCTAACCCAGACAAAGTGTCTCTCTATTACTCTATTAATATCTCTTTGTTACTCTAACTCCTCTTTGCCAAACACATGATGAATGAAAGGTTTGAAAGACCCTTATTGGCCTGATTCTGGACATTGTTAGGGGGCATTTCTGCATCTCAACCATGTTGTGGGGCTCAGCTTTTCTTTATCAATTCATGACCAGACTCAATTTTATTTCTGTTTCCCATTTCTGATTGCCTTAACTTCCCTACTCCATCTTAAAACACAGTGGGAACCTCTAAATTCTATATTCACATGTGATTCTAAAGAGGTCAACTGGAGACACACATGGTCTTTGATATATTCTTTCCTGTATTTATAATTCATCATTTTATAGCAGCTTGTATTTTCCTGATCTCTCTTGAGTTACAGGGTATAAATTGAATTATACCACTGCAAATTCTTACAATCATGGCAATTTATTTCAAAGAAATTTCCTTTCAATCACATATATAATTTTTGTGTGAAAATGTACACACGTGTTTTATTTGTCAGTTCTTTCCTTTAAAAATATGGGACAGGGGCCCGGGAGATAGCATGGAGATAAGGCATTTGCCTTTCATGCAAAAGGTCATCAGTTCGAATCCCGGTGCCCCATATGGTCCCCCATGCCTGCCAGGAGCAATTTCTGAGTATAGAGCCAGGAATAACCCCTGAGCACCGCCGGGTGTGACCCAAAAACCAAAAAAATAAAAAAATAAAAAAAATAAAAATATGGGACATATCTGGTGATGCGTGGGGATAATAATTGGGATCACATTGATGTTTGGGGTCACTTCTAGTGGTGCTCAAGGAACCAAGTAGTAGTAGGGACAGAGCACCAGTTTTCTGCATCTGAAGCATGAACTTGATCTACTGAATTGTTTCTCCATTTGCTGATATCTCTCATTCTTTATTCTCCTTCCACGTTGAGATACAAAATACTTATTTGTAAGAAGTACTAGAATTTGAAGAGTGGAAGGTGTCATCAATTAATTATATTAATTATAACTATAATTAATTATATGTAATTAATATATACTAACATATAATTATAATCATAATTAATTATATTAATATTTTTTACTCTTTTATAAGTTAAAATAATTTAAGAGCTATGGGGCTGGAGCAGTGGCACAAGCAGTAAGGTATCTGCCTTGCCCGTGTTAACCTGGTATGGACAGCAATTTGATCCCCCAACATCCCATGTGGTCTCCCAAGCCTGGAGTGATTTCTGAGAACATAGCCAGGAGTAACCCCTGAGTGTCACTGGGTGTGGTTGAAAAACAAACAAAAACAAGAAAACAAAAAATAAAATGATTTAAGAGTTACTTTACTTCATAAAGGAAACAAAGCTGCAACTATAAATATTTTTCAATGTATATAATCAGAGAAATACACTTTTCTACAAAGCAAAATTCTTGGAAGGAAAAAAATTTAGAGTCTAGAAATATTCTTTTATTCTTGCTTCGATACCTGCATATAAATTGAGGTCTAATTTTTTAAATCCCTTCGCCAGAGGTAAGATGAAATACCAATTAATGTAAAATCTGCCCTAGACACTGGAGCAAAATGAAGTCTAAACAAAGCACTTGCAAATACATCAATATCTCTGAAGTATTTTTGACAGAATCATAGTTGACAGAATCAGTTCTGTTTAGTCATAATATATCAAATCAAATTTGGAACTGCGCTCAAAGTAACATATATTTTAAGTTCTTAGTAAAGATTTCAAAAGGCACTTCTCATAAATATTAAGGGTAGACATAGCCTCAAAATAATAAATCATCCCCTTCAGGTTTTGAGATTGTCTACTAATTATTTATAATAGAAAAAAAGTTTTTTATTTTCTCTGAAAAAGAAAGATGATGGAAAGTTTTTATTTAGAGTTTTGATTTGTACTAAATTCCTTCAAAGCTTTCTATTCTGTTCTAGGAATTGTGAGATGAGAAAGTTAACAAGACATGAATTAAACTAAAAAAATAAGAATACTAGATTGTACATATACATGATATTGGATTTAAAGTCAACTGAAAAATAACAAGAACATGTACCCTAAGACATAAAAAGAAATGTATTCTCGACTTTCAACATGTGTCCTTCTGTCGATTAGAACAGAACTGCATTCCAGCTGTGAGGCTTTTCCTTTCATTCTGTTCAGAATTGAAGCACACATATTTTGTCCTTGAAAATCCTAATAACTGCTTCTGATAGCATAGTGTTGAGGAGATGTTAAGTTTTATAAATGGTGATTTTCTTTCTTTACTGATGATTAGAATAGTGTGATATTTGTATTAAACCCTCCTTCTTTTAAGAGGAGTAAACTAATCATTTTAATCCGTTGGATACCACTCTCTTGCCTGGTAAAATTGATTTTTGTCTGAAATATATAGGTAGCAGATAACCTATGTATTCATTTCTTTATACATAATACTGTACTTCAAAGCATGATAAGCTTTAAAAAGTGTTTAATAGGATAACTGATTAGCAAATGACATTTCTATAAAAGAATAGCAATTGTATAGGGAATCGCTTATGGACAGAAAAAAAGAAAAGAAAAAGAAAAGCTTGCACTGATATCAGAAAACCTTGATGAAAATCCCACCTCAGACAATCTTTTGAGCATAGAGAAGAAACACTTCTTTGTTCTCCCTTGGCACTTTGTCTTTGGCAAAAGAGCAGGGGTCTAGAAACAGGCTAAAGGAATAAATAAATACATCTGATATATTATTCTATGTAAGTGTCTCTCAAAAGATGGATAATTTTTGTTATCTTCACAAACAGTATACCATGTTTTCTAAAATACTTTAGAAGAACATTGTAGTCCAAAAGAAGAAGAATTTCCCCTGAGATAAGAGCAAACACACACTTTGAAAGTAATACCAGGTATGAGGATTAGAAAGATAACTTGAAGTTTCATTTCTTTTATCTTATCACAGCTTTGCTCCCTCACGGGAGTATAAGTGATAAGTTCTATTTTAAAGAACACCACATTGGAACTGCACAACTGAAGAAAAATTTCTTCCCAACTTACTTCGTATGTATAAATACGTAAAGAGAGATGGTCCCCTACCAACTTGTGAACAATAGAACCAACAGATGTGTCCAATCTTGGGACAAGTCCTTAAATCTGGCAAGAGCAATTCATAGAACTTTTGACACAGACCTTAAGAAATGTAAAAGAAATTTATATATAGGTAAATATAAATATGTAGACATTTATTTGTGTTAACATTTAGCCCTAAAGTATAAATAAGTAGACCAAAGACACATCTAATTGCTACATCCAGTGTTCTCTTTTCAAAAAATAGCAGCAATGAGTTATCAGAAATGAATTCTGAGATTTATAGTGCAGCAAAACTTGAGCGAGTGGTCTAAGAATGACCAGGGTCTAGAAGACCTTTATGAGCACTACAACCTATTTGTCTAAATGGCTAGTGGGATTCTATAATTGGTTTTATTTATCTTTGATTTGTGGTGCCCACATAAAGGAATATATCTAATGAGCCTCATTCATGTTTTTTGTTAAAAATCTATCTTCATATTCAGTACTGGAGTGGATTATTTGAAAAATGGCATAAAGAATATCTACAAAACACACAATACACAAGGAAGGGAGTTGACCCAAATGTGGACTTACTGAAGATTTCATTGAGAAGAGCAGAAATTATAGTCAACTAGATTGAAAAGGATTTGAAACATTCTTCTGTTGAGTTGAGTAGATTACAGTGTAGTATGGTATGATGCGATTAGTTAGTCAATACACATTAGAATATGTGTGATGACTGTGTAAAATCTAACCGGAAATAAAGGTCTTCACCATTGTGAGAGAAACACTTAAAAAAAAACCAACAACAGAACAAGTCTTGAACAGAACAAGGTGAGGAAGGAAGAAAAATTTCAAGTGCCAAGTACCAGGGAAGCTTGATGTAATTCTATTAACTAGAGAGAGGAAATGAGACACATTTGTCTTGAACACTATTTGGAGCATTTAATTACTAAGTAACTAGAAGTAGTCTCCCCTCAGCAACCTGACTTACAGGGCAGTTCCAAGGCCTGGACTCAAGGACATCATTCCAGCAAGACTTCTAACAAATCCTTCATATTCATTGCCTTTAATAAGCTATTAGGGGATGACACTCAAGTAAAAAGGCAGCATTTCTCTAAAACTCTTCTTTAATTCAGATTTTATCTATGTGGACTAACCCTATGGTCAATTATCTCTGAAGGAGTGAAGTTTTTAAGTTTCCCGAATATGCCGGACTTTGAAAGCAAATATTATTTTATGATGTGCTAATAACACACGGAATTTTACTAGCACTATTTAGTGGAACATAAAGATACCTAAGGCTCTATCTATTTGCACAGTAACCAAAAGGATCTAAGAATGATTCCAGCAATAACTCTTAGTTAAACACATTAGCACAGTCCATTTACATAGCAGAATGCTCAGTAGAGAACTGGAAATAGACTTCAAAGTTAGAAGCAGATTTTCCTTCAAAATGTTCTTCTGTGTATAAATGCAAAGACTGAACTATGAAAAAAAATAAACCTTGGGGAAAATTTTGTTGTGTTCTGAAAATAATATTCGATCTAAGCAAGACAAAATTTATTTCCTCCTCACCTGTCCTGAAAATCAAGTCAAAAGGAATAAAATCTCATTTTCCTAATGAAATTACTAAATCTTTAAAATTTTGGTACCATATCTTGGGGTGCTTGTGGGGTTTTCCCTTACTTTTAGTTCTGGAGTTACCACAATGACACTAATGAACCATATATTGTACCAGAAATCAAATGTAGGTTGATGGCATACAAAGCAAGCACTCTAACTCCATAAATTGTTCGTTTTAATTAATTTAAGGAAGGGGACACCCAGCTATGCTCAAAACTGACTCCTGGCCTCTGTCTCAAGAATTGCTCCTGGTGGACTTGGGGATAATATTGAATGCCAGGGATCTAACCTGTGTCTGCCACATACATGGCAAATGCCCTACTAACTGTGCTATTGCTTTGACAATAAATTGTTTATTTAAAACAACAAAATATTTCCAGAGAGTTCAAGGTGACCTTAGTACGCAAATATAAATGCCTCTAAAACCCAGGTGGCAAAGAAAATGATGAGACATAAGTGGATGGGAAGGACAAATAAATTCCTTATTAATAAAGAAGGAATGTATTTCTCTCATGTACTACATATGGATGCACATGCTTCAGCCTATTTTTATATTATAGTATCTTTCTTTTTTTTTAATTGGTTTTTGGCAGTGCTCAGGAGTTCCTACAGGCAGGCTCGGGGAACCATATGGGATGCCAGGATTTGAACTACCGACCTTCTGCATGAAAGGCAAACGCCTTACCTCCATGCTATCTCTCCGGCTATAGTATCTTTCTTTGCACAATAAACGGAATATGAAACCATAGTACAAGACATGGGTGATTCTTTAAAATTGAGAAAGGTTATATATATATATGTATATATTAACCAATCTTACAGGGTATTAGGATTTATTAGGTACTTGATGGCTATAATTCATACAATAAGTCATACGGGGCATCAAAATTTAAATCAAATTTTATCCTAAATTATAACTTATGTCTCACTGAGCCTTTAGTATTCTGATATTGTATTTTAGAAACAGTAACATAATAATTTATGAGTTTTTTAATTTTTATCTTTATTTAAACACCTTGATTGCAAATTTGATTGCAGTTGGGTTTCAGTCATGTAAAGAACATCCCCCTTCACCAGTGAAACATTCTCATCACCCTTTAATCTCCCTCCTCTCCACGACACCCCCTTCTGTACTCTAGATAGACTTTCTACTTCCCTCATTCATTCACTTTATTTATGAGAGTCTTCAATGTAGTTATTTCTCTAACTGCTCTCATCACTCTGTGGTGAGCTTCATTTTGTGAGCTGGACCTTCTAGTACTCTTCTCTTTTGTCTCTGAGAATTATTGAGTTTCTTTCTGAGCTTTTTATAAAATAGTTTTTTGGGGGGTTGGCTATACCCAGAAATTCTCAGGGCTTACACCTGGCTCTTTTTTCCTCTTGGGGTTCAGCTGAACATATGGGGTACTGTGAACTAAACTCTAGTTGGTTTAATTTAGGACACTGCAAGAACCCTTCTTACTGTATTATCACTTGGCTTTATTATTCAGATTTATAACTTCCCTGTAGTTGGCTTCTGTTTAAGGGAAACTGTTAAATGATGTAAACAGAATTGAGAAATCAAAATCTACTTTTGTTTATCTCAGAAGGAGGGTAAGTTAAAGGGAGGAATTAAGATTCAAAGGTACCAAAGCTTAAAAAAAAGACATTTTGTTAGCTGAGAGAGCTTTATTTGTCTCCAAGCTTTATTGAATAGACCTACTTCACATGGGCATGATAAACTATTCCATCATTATCTGCAGATGGATATTAGGTACCTTTACCCTAGAAATGTCAGATAGATGACAGGACTGCTGCAATTGCTGATTCTTTGCCCAGACACAATACACAAGAGAAATCTGCACATTTTAGCTGATTCAAATCTTAAGTTGAGAACTTTGGCCTTACCATAGTCAAGATGAAAAAGAGAGTACTTCGGTTCTGGATATAATCTTGTCTGAATTTTTTTATATAATTAATTTATTTGGACACTATGTTTACAAAATTGTTCATGATTGAGTTTTAGTCATTCTATGTCCAACACCTTACATCAGTGTACATTTCCTGTTACCAATGCCCCAATGTCCTGTTTCCCTCCCACTCTATCCCACCCTCTCCTCTGCCTGCCTGCCTCTGAGGGAAGAAATTTTATGTCCCTCTCTTACTTCCTTTCTCTGTCTCTCTCTTTCTCTGTTTGTTTCTCTGTGTCTCTCTATTTCTCTCTCTGTCTCTCTGTTTCTTTCTCTCTCTCTCACTTCCTCTCTCTCTCTCTCTTTCTCTTCCTCCTTTGACAAGGGTTTTTACTATTGCCAATGAAGGCTACCATGCATATTACTTCATCCCCTATCAGCACCCAGGTCTTCAGTCTTGTCCAGGGTGATCAATGCCAACTATCATTGTCACAGTGGATTGACCCCATCTCTACCCTAACAGCATTCATAGTTCTTTGTTACAAGCTTCCTACCATGGACTAAGCTCTTGATCCTTATCTCTATTGTTTCTGGGTATTACTATCATGCTATCTTTTATGTTTCTACTCTCAATAACAGATAAAACATTTCCACTGGGTTAACTTTAAAAAAAAAGTGGGTGTTTAGGTATAAGACTTAATTAGTGTTAATTATAATTAATGATAATTAGTTTTTAGATCACCCATAAATTATAACTATTTTATATTTTCATTTCACAATATTGATAACATTGTGCTTGTTCATTTTAAAAAATGTATTCTATCCACATCTTACCTGCTTCTCAGAATTTTCTATGTTGTGGGACTAAATTTTTATAATTTCCTAAAACAGGATAGTTGGAATCAGGATTTTAGCTGCCCTTTCTTTGAGTTCTGAAGAACCTTTTTCTAAGTAACTAGTATATATTAAATTAGTATATATTAAAGGTTTTTCTTTCAAAACCTTTAAGTATTATATATTATATGTTAATATATATTCCAATTTGGCTATATATATTTATATATACCAAAATATCTTCATCATGTCTCTCCTATAATATTACCATAAATTCCATGTATGATTTTCCACTTCTCATAGTTCTTCTCCATGACTTCCTTTGCTCTTTATATCAATGTCTACAATTTTAAAGTTGATTCTGAATTTTAAGAATGGACTGCAGGCACATGTGTGTTGCCAGCCCATATTCATACATAGTGTATGCATGCATGTTTCTCACATCTCCCCTCTTAAGATGTGAGTTTCACACTAATTCTTCTATGCTTTTGGAGAGGCTGATCCTTTCTTTTGAGTTCATTAGACTCTCTCTTTCATCTTTTTCCCACCCTCAGAACCTCCAAATGAAACCTGTTTTTACTTCACAAAAGTCAAATAAAGATGGAGTGTAGGCTGAGATATTGTCAGGGACAATACTTTAAGTGCTAGAGAGTGGTGAAGAGCAAGAGGGAGAAAGAGAGGAAGAGAGAGGAAAACAAAAGAAAGAAGGAAGAGACAGGGGCCCAGGAGATAGCATGGAGGTAAGTCGTTTGCCTTTCATGCAAAAGGTCATCGGTTCGAATTCCAGTGCCCCATACGGTCCCCCGTGCCTGCCAGGAGCAATTTCTGAGCATGGAGCCAGGAGTAACCCCTGAGCACTGCCAGTGTGACCCCAAAACCAAAAAAAAAATAAAAATATAAAAAAAGAAGGAAGAGACAGAGAAGAAAGACACAGAGAGTGGGGGAGAAATTTAGAGAAAGAGAGAACTAAGGAAGAAAGAAAAATAGAGGAAAAGCATCAATAATGTTACAACATAGGTTGTCAGTCTTGATCGAGAGTCCCCTATAAAGCAAACTAACATAACTTGGTTGGAAGAATTAAGTGAAGACTTGAACCACAGGATGATTGCCAGGTTTTTCCCCTACATGGGAATGTCCAATTACGAAGGTAGATAAGTGTCTCTAGGTGGGAAGTCTCTGACGTGAGAGCAATCATACCACAGATTCAAATAGCTCTATTGTAAAAATAGAATTGAACAAGAATTGACATGGCTGGGTTAAACCATGCAAGAAGCAAAGTACTGGTAAATTGGGGGAGAAATATGTTTGATGAAATATTTCTTCTACTATCACTTTTGAGATTGTAACTCTTTTCTTTCAAAACCTTTAAGCCAGGGATGGAGCTACAGTACAATGGGGAGGGTCTTTGTCTTGAATGCCATCAATCTGTGTTTGAACCTTAGCATCCCATGTGGTTCTCTGAATCTCACCAGCTGTGACTATGGAGCAGTAGATCAGGAACAAAATTTGAGCACAGCCAGATGTGGATGCTTGTCAAAACATAACAAAACAGCCATCAAATCTTTAAGCCAGAGGATAAATATTCTATTGTCTCATCAGTTTTATCACCTTCTTGATTTAGATGGAGGGATTCAGGAGTCCCACCTACTGGTGTGTGGGGATTATTTTTAGCTCTGTGCTCAGAAATTGAAAGTGGGACTAGATGTGGTGCTGGAGATTAAATCAAGATTCACCACACTCAAAACAAGAACCTTACCCCCTGCATTATGTATCTAGACTCTATATTCTCATTTATATGATTTACTGCTTATGCTATAATACTCATGTAGTTATATTTTTATTATCTAAATGTTATTATTTCTTTTATCACAATTTGAGTAAGGTGGTTGCAAAAATGCTAATGTTTACATTTTGATTAACAAAGTCCCTGTATCTATTTCCACCTAAGTGTCAAGCTTTATACATATATCTTTCAAGTGCTCTCACAAGAAGTCCTACACAGGACTCCTAAGAAAAAGTAATTCTCCACTTGAGACCTGGAAATTTTTATCATTTTACTTTGATTTCATCTTCAAAGCTTTACTGCATTTGAAGATAGAATCTGAAGAAAAGTGGGAAGATGGGGTAAGACCCATTCTCAGCCAATTCTACTCCCAATCATTTTCTCATCTCAGAATAAAAGGACAAGAGTAGATATGGGAGTTATGCTTGGGGCTCACATAATAGGTGGCAGCAAAAACTGTTGTTGATGTGAGGAATATAATCACTTCTCAACTAGGCAATATTGAAAATATTATCTCACTCAGAAGAAAAATTAATAGACATTTATGCAATTAGAAATATAAGTATTGTTTCTAAAATTTTGATAGGAACAAAACACAGCATTTTTTTTTCAGAAAAAAAATTCCTCTTACACCTAGTACTCAAAAGGAGAAATGAAATAGAATAAATATCTAGAGATCACATCTATCTATTGGCCAGTCTCCTGTAAGGTCTTTGATCTTCATTCACTTTCTTGCCCAAAGAATTTATGAGCCTTTGTCGACATCAGTTAAAACAAAAAGCTGTCCCAGTGGTTGATAATTCTTTGATATATGGTTGTGCCTTTGTAGCAAGGACACATAGAAGACTTTGTAGAAATCATGTATTAACATATGTGCGAATATCTAAAGGTTTGACGTAATTTGGATTTTATGTTTCCAACATTGAAACATTAAAGCAAGAAAAATCCCCTTGGTCAAAATGTAATAAAGTTAATATCATTAATTTTTAAAAAATTCTATGTTTTCAGTTTACTGCTGTGAACCCATGACAATATTAGTATTTTCTGATATTATTGTGATTTGGGGTAAGATTTTTATAACTTGTTATTTTACAAGTTATATTTTAGATTGAAATAGCACTAAATTAACAATTGAGGAAATTCCAAAGCTGGTTGCTGTTAACTTGGTTGTGTTTATTACTTCAAATCAATTTTTTAGTCGTTGTAAAAAATAAGTGAATTCAGTTCCATTCACTGGACAAAAACAATTCGGTTGTTGAGTATGGGATTTTCTAGGAAAACTTTCAGAAGGAGAAAAACCAAAGGCTCACAGTAATTTAATTGAATTATGCACTACAATTTTTGCTCTGAAAAATATTACCTAGAAAAAATGTAAATGTTGAAAACTCTGATACGAGATTCTAAAATGTTCTCACAGATAAAGATATATCTAACATATTTTAAATTTTTTATTTCTGCCAATTATCTTCATTAGAGTAGCAGAAAAACATTATCTTTTAAGAATTAAAGCTAATTAAAATCTTTCAAAAGAAAATTATAGGGTATCATGACTTATTCCCCAGCAAGTCAAATTGTGGAAGCTAATGATTCTGCTACAATTTTATACATCTTTCCACATTTTGTATGCATATATTGTTCAATGTTCATAGTTTCTTTTCCCTGTAATTCTTCTATATGGCATTTCTTTTCCAACACTAAAATTATTATGTATTTACCATCACTTAAGTAGGTAAAGTATGACCTTTGGCATGAAGTCTTTCAAACAGATCAGAGGGAATCTATTGGGTTTTTTTCCCTAATCATATATCTTACAAATTGCACTTACATTGAAATCTTTATCATTTTATACAATTTTAACCTACTACAGCTTTTTCAAACCGTGTTCATATGTTTGAATCTCTTTATAGTTTTTCCATGTATTCGTAACAAGGAAGAGATATCCACAAGTACTATTAGTAGTGTTCTAAGAAATTAACCCTCCTTTTGTTGCTAATATGGCCAAAAAAAATCAGAGAATATATCTTTGCAGTGTATCTGTGTTTTTCAGACTGCCTCTATTTTTTTTTAGTATATTAAGGTGATAAACTTACTGGTGTGAAAGGTAAATAATATAGGAACTTTCAGGGAAATAAACCAGTGGATCAATTCCACTATATAGTTTAATAGTGAACAGTAATATTGAGAAAAGAATCATTAAAATGATTGTTAGAGATACCCAAACTACATCAAGTTATATACAAAAGGGTAGCAGTCCAGGGTACAAAGTGGGGAGGTATGGAATGCATGCTGGGAACAGGGATGGAGGGAGGACAACAGTGGTGATGGGAATGGCCCTAATTCACCGTCACTTTATACATTAAATATAACAGTGAAAGACTTGCAATTCACATTGGTCAGATTAAATAAATAAAAATGATTGTTAGGATCAATATTTCTAGAAAAGAGTCTAGAGGGTCTAGAGAAATGGTACACCAGTAAGGAATTTGCTTTGCATACAGCAGATCAGGATTTAATACAGAGCACCCCTTAGCATTGCTGGGTATGGTTCCTGAATAGTCAGGAGTAAGCCTCTGACTGTGGCTAGGTACTTATCTCCTTAACCTAATACACCAAAAAATAAAATAAAACCGAATAGATTAGTATTCAGTGCTGACAAAATTGAGAGAAAACTATCATATAATCTCATTCTGTAGCCCCAATTTCTAGAACACAGATCTATTAAAAACTAGAACTATTAAGAAAAGTTATTTGCATAGCTATGCTTGCTATAGTGCTGTTTATAGTAGCTAAGGTCAATTGCAGATGAGTGGATAAAGAACTTGTATTATATGTAAACAATGGATACTTAATTGATATAAGTAAAGAAGTCTTGAGACCAGTAGAGTGTAAGGGTAAGGCACTTGCAGCAGATTTAGGTTCACTCCCTCATACCACATATTATTCCACAAGCATTCTAGGAGAGATTCCTGAACACAGCTCAGAAGCCTTGAGCACATCTGGTTGTTATCCCCAAAAGCAAAAAATGCAAAGCAAGGAGAAGTCTTATATATTTTGTCAATATGGGTAAAACTAATGTAGTTCATATTAATGCAGATAAGTCAAGAGAAAGGTGATTTTAGATGATTTTACTGAGATATAGATTATCTGAGATGTGAGTTTTGCTCTGTTTTTATTGATTATCGCATTGAAATGTTTCACTTTAACATTTCAAACATTTTCAAAGTATCTTTCTAAATCTTTTCTCCACCTGAATATATCCAAGATCTGTCTTTGGATCTACCACACACTGACTTTTTAAAGCAACTATATAATAGATAAATTCCACTGGTGCTCTCTAAAGTTTCTCCGTAAAATTTGGCATTACTAATTTAGCATTTTAGGCATTTAGTTTTGCCAAACATTTTCTGTTGAAATCTTTCCATGTTTCTTGCAAGTCTCTATCTCATCTGCTCAAAACTTTTTCTTTTCTTCATGGACCTGTCAACATTGTAGAAAATATTTATGTTCAGATAAAAAAAAAAAGCGATTGTTTTTTTAAAAAATGCAATTTTACTAACTCAAATGTTTTATACTTAGTTTGTTTTTTTTTTTGTTTTGTTGTTGTTGTTTTTGTTTTTGTCTTTGATTTTTGGCCCAAACCCGGCACATGCCAGGGGCTACTCCTGGCTCTGTGCTCAGAAACCGCTCCTGGCAGACTTGAGAGACCATATGGGATGGCAGGATTTGAACCACTGTTGGTCCTGGGTATGCTGGGTAGGCGAATGCCCTACCGCTATCTCTCTGACCCCATACTTAGTTTTTTTAATTAAAAAAGATTTAATTTTATATTATTTAAAATATTGTGATTAGCAAAGTATTCATAGTTGGGTTTCAGACATAAAATAAATCAGGGTTATTCTTACCACGTGTTGACTTCCCTCCACCATATGCAGAGTGTATCTCAATCACCACATTTTGCCCCCCTCCCCCCTTCAGCCTGCCAGTAGAATAGGACCATTTGAAGTTTAGATTGCTGGAGTTTGAGTCTCTTGACTCCACTGTTGTTGACTTTGGCTCAAATATTTAGTTCTGTTCTGTTCTTTTTATATTTTTAAATCTCCACCTATGCACTTGGGACCACTTAGTTCCATCCATATACTTAGTTTTAAATGGAAGTCCTAAAGACAGATACTTTTCAGACAACACCCAGGAAAGCGCTTTGTAGATCATTATTAATAAGCAAATGAATGCGAGATAACTTAACTCCTTGTGTGTAAATAATTTAGACATTTATAAAATAAGATAAATAATAAGAAAATAAGCTGACTATCACACACACAAAAAATGACTATTTCACGTTAAGTACTTGAAACTTTTATTCAATTTTCAGGGAAACCCTTCAAATTTCATAATGGCATGATAATTGTCATTTTTCACATGGTGAAAGAGGGTTGTGCCAGTGTTGAAATAAACCCAGATAAAGTTCAGGCCATATGTTGCTCAGTACTGCAACCTCTGCCCTATCAGCTGGATTGTAATTTGGTCCCAAGCCTTTTGAGAAAAGAAGCTATTTTCCAATTAATAATGGAACATCTGTTGTGACCAGGATCCCACAATTTCAGTTCATTTATCACCATGTGTAATTTAGCAAGTCACTTAATGTGATATTATTTCGTATTTTCCATTCTCCAGTAATAAGTTGTAGACATTTCATGATTGTTTCAGTTTTTCCCATCTGTTTTTTGGTGAAAAGATTCTCAGTGACAACTCTGATGTGCAATATTTCTTGACTTACTTTCTCTCTTTTGATCATTTAGAAAGAGAATTATTGCTGGTTTTGGTAAATACCAAGAATGGAGAGTATTCTTTCTTGCACAGGAGAAATGAGAAAAATCATTTGACCACTCGTAGGTGAGGTTATGACCAGGCACAAAAGTCCCAGAGTCCCTAGTCTTGTGGCCATTTTTCAGGATTCTATTAGTTCTCATATCATGTTTTTTAATGCCACATTATGTTAACACAGAAGTTATTGAAAGATACTAAACGGGTTTCAACAGCACAAGAAAGGCAGCAGATTGCATTTTATTAGAGTCAAGTGAGTCTAGAGGTTTTCAAAGAACACACACATTTTAATTCTCTAAGTGTCTCTGGGAGAATAATCCTGAGCGATGTTGGTTCTTGCTTCACTGGGGTTAGAGTGTGGCCCCCTTTTTGTCCCGTAATTTCCCTAATTAGTCTCCGCTGTGTTCTCCCCCTAAGTTAGCAGGCCAAGATAGTATCTGCTTTATTGCCATGGGAGAGAAACTTGCTCTTACTGAGCTTTATTAGATACTCCATTCTCTCATTTAGAATCCTATTAAGTTTCCCCTTGGCATTTTCTAAATCAATTAGTTTTAGCCTTACCCTTCTTAATATGCTCCTTTTGGAGGCTCCTAATTTTAGTCCCCAACTCTGTATTTGTAGTTGCCTTTCCCATTTCTTTTGGGCAAAGATTTCAATCAATTTTCCTGGCAATACTGCTTTGCTAGCAGCCCACAGAGTCATATCTGTGACCCCACCATTATCACCGTCTGCTAAATATTCAGCCCATATGTCTTTGAGCTTTTCCCTAAACTATTGCTGCTGAAGGAAGTAATTATTACTTTACCATCATAGTACTCCCTTGTTGCTTTTCAAGGGAAATAATTCCACACCCAAGTGAATCATTGCCGGGTCCGAAACTAGAATCTTGTCAATAGAATAGCAACTTTGCCCTCAGTCTCCAGTGCGATGAGAAACAAAAAATGAAGAAGGAAGAATAGTAGATAGAATACAATGTGAGTGGTGGTTATGTGGATGATTATTTGTTCCAAAAAATAAGTATGTACATGGTAAAATAGCCCTAGAACAATAATAAAAAGCCAATTGCTTTTAAAAATCATTCAATTCCAAGGTCCAGAATTATAAGGAACTTGTTTTGGTGATCTACTTGAATATCTACCTAATTGATGCATTTGTTTGTATAACTTAAAATTTATACACATAAATTTTGTGCAGACTAAGCCCTTATTTAATTTAAAAGAAATTGAAAAAGGACTAGAGAAACATATTGTCAGTTCTACTTATAATTACTTACAATTTTCAAATAAATGTAAATCATTTTGGGAGACTTGATTTTAGATCTAATAGTTTTACAAGTATTTAATACAACAAAAATTTAGCTAGTCTAAAATAAAGAGAAAAGTTATACTATTTGCAATCTTATTATGGTCAACTGATTCAATTATTATTCACAAATTTAAAATTTGTTTACGTTATGGAGGTGAGAATTATTGGCAACTATGTCTACTATGTTTCTAGAGAATTTACTTATTTTAGAAAAATGTGTCCTTGTTCTGTTAAAATAGTAAATTTTTATGAATAAGTTAAGTAACTTTAAGCCAATAAGCTGAAACTGGCAATTTTAAGACAATAAACTGAAATAACACTAGCAATATCAGCTAGTGTACATGATCGTGAAAAATGTAAAGACACTAGAAGGATGATTAAGTCAGCAATTAGTAAGATCATTGATGTACCAACGCCAAATATAAACATCTACATCTTGTATAAATGTAAACTAATATTAACTCAGTAAGATACACTTTTAGAGGATGACAGGCATTTAATAAAATCAAATTATTGCAATAGAATACTGAAGTATTCTTTTCTCCTGCATTATTAAATGCTGGTGATAATAAGGATGTTTTGTTTTTAGCATGTTTTACCATGCATTTTGAAAAAACATGTACAAAATAAAATAATCATATTTAAAAAATAAAAATTCAATTCTGTGAAAAATAGAAGTATGTTTTTACTCTCTAATCCATTTTACTATGCTATGTAAATGGTAAATATAAAAAGTCATTAAATACTAAGTGCATATTATGTAGAAATATAATATTGGAGATCTCTGCAAGAAATTATTAAGGTTATTCTAGATGCTTATTTTTCTAACTGCCACTGCAGACATTATTAGCATTAGTGATAAAGGTGACAGACATCATAATCAATTGGTTATGCTTAATACAATAAAATTATAATTCATCATATTTATTTTCAATAGTTGGGAAGGTAAATAATTATTTTTACAACGTTTTACAATGTCAAGTTTCTGGGAAGGTTAAGATTAATATAACTAAGGGAACATGATTCAAACATTCATGCTGATCAGTAAAGAATAAATACAAATAATAGAAATATGTGGCAGGAAATTTGAAAACCATTACTGTCTAATATATAAAGCTAAATATAAAAAGTTATAAAGTAAAACTGAAGTCTTTAAAATAGGGTTTAATAGAAGAACAATAGGACAAGTTCACAAGAAGTAGTAAGAAATAGATAATATCAGTGGTTGAAAATAAGGGGGAAAACATCACTGAATCAAGCCAAATCTTAGTTTGTTGAAAATTTTCACAAAATTGTCATCTAAGGTAAATCTGATTCAAAATAATCTGTTAGAACACTCTGGTTTTTTTTTTTTTTTTTTTTTTTTTACCCAAAACAGAGGCATTCCCCAGTTTCCTCTTTTCTTTCTCCAAAACCTTTGAACATAAGATTCCACTTATACTAGATTAATTTTTGTCCCTTGCTTGACCCTTCCTGCCTTGTTTTGATTTGAAACAATTTTTTGTTTTGGTGGACCCTGAGAACACAGGTTGAGAAGCCATCAAACTGCATGATTCTCTCCCTCATGACTGTCTTTATTAATTTGGTTGGTGACCCTTCTTCAGACCGACTCACCTGGGATTGAAAATATGTCATATGGATTTATTTACAATAGACAAAGAGGACAAGATAATGGATAGGTAAATATTTTAGGAATATTTTATTAAAACTGAACTAAAATTTAAATTATTCAATAAGACACAATTCTGAATATCTTTCTATAGGTTGAAAAGGAAAATAAAACAAAAAAATCTAAAAATGTGTTCATTTCTTAAGCAGAGTTTTTAGATTTCCCTACATAGAAGACAGATTATTCCTGTAAATACTGAAGAAAGTTCATCAGTATTATTTAGAAACAACCACAATAAAATAACGTTTTATAAAAAATTTGTCTGCCAACTCTACAAAATTTTTGGTTTGTACAACAATATGTTGTTTCATTGCATATAAATCCTTGGCATCCACGCCTGCCCAGTAGGGCCAACTCCTAAGAACTGTGAGTCTTGTCTTTTCTTTGTGTTTCTTTGTCCTTTGCTGTTCTGGACTTCGTGGGAGTGGACCAAACTGGTCCCCAAAAAAGACTCGCTCTCCCAGAAGTCCATCCTAGGGCTGAAACACCCAGGAACATTCCATTAGACTGAAAACCGGCTAGAG
>PVKC010016693.1:0-20605 GCA_004027635.1 Crocidura indochinensis
GGTAGCCCAGGCACACTGACACAGTTCACACTGAACTGGCCGATGAGAGTAGAAGTGGCCATGGCATTTAAAACCAAGGGACAGTGATACAGAGCCCCAGGGAGTCAGGGGAGCTAAGAGTTCACAGTCACTGGCAGAGGAAAAAATGAGAGTTGAAGAAAGAGTGAAATTTGAGAAGATAAGGACCAAGGAAAAGAGAAGAAATAGGGAGAAAGTAATCTCTGTGGCAAGGGTAATTAGTATGGGTCGTGGGTATTTTTTAACAGACAGCAAGCTTAGCTTTCCAGATCCAATTCCCAGCATTTTCCTCCCATGACCTCAGTAGACACTCATACCCAAATCTTGCCCCCAGCTGAGCATCCTGAACAAACATATCATGACCCCATTGCCTTTGTTCATAATTAAAGAAGATTAAATAAGTAGTGTGCTTGGTGCTGTGCCTAGAATATAGAATTGTGTGGCCCTTGATATTATTGATTCTCTGTGGATCAGTGAGGCTCAACAAAACAGAAAGAAAATCTTGTTTGAAATACAAACCAGCTTTGAGGACCCTGCAGAAAATGGCTAAAATGTGACTATCCAATATTACCTTGGCATTATCTTGGCAGTGGCATGACTCTAAAGACAAAACTGACTCAGTCAGGCAGACCTGTTAAATCTCTGAGACATTTATTTCGTATTAATTTTGTATGCCCAAAATATATACTTCTGCAAGTCACTGTCTAGGAACATAATTGCTTACATCCATACATTTAGTGGAATGCCATGCTCATGATGGAGCAAAGAACTCCCCCTTGCACTACTACAAATACATTTACAAAAGACACTGCAAAAGAAAACTCATCGAAATCGAAGTGTATTTTTTTTTAAAGCAAACTCCTTTCCAAGAGAATTGGATTGGGAGAATCCAGCAATACAAGTCGTGCATTGGGCTTGACCTCTTGAATTGTGGTCAAGGAGGAAATGTGTAGCTCACGGTTTAGAGAGCAGTATTGAGAAGAGTGTTATTCACATAATGCTACTAAAACAACAGAAGTCGTTTTGTCTCTAGATGTTTCAGGAGAAGTTGAATCCAAAAGAAATAAAGAGGGGGAATGTTTTTTCTGGCTACTTCTCTTGTGGCTCTCAGCACTCTGGCTTGGTGAAGGCAAAATCACATGACAACCTTTTTGAACTGAAGAACATGGGAATAGCCCTTTCTTAGATTGTGTTTGCAATCTATAAGTTCCAGCCAAGCCAGATTTCATTCTCTCTCTCCAAAACTGTTGCCAGGCATCAAGACCCAAAGAATTGTACTGCATAGACTTAAAAAAAATAGGCAAGTACAAATGTATTTTATTAGCCAAAGGAGTTCAACTACCAGAAATATTTTGTGCGAAACATATATAAAGGCCCACACTTGCTTTGTATATGTTTACGGGTCAAGCTTCTTTATATACCAAGGTAGAATATGATGAATGAAACACAAGTTTTCACAAAACGCCACATTTTTTTTTCTCATGCTTCTGCTGTGAAGGATCTTGAATGCCAAAGACCCACGATGGGGACCAGCAGCCAAAACAAAATTCAGGGTCATTCTCACTGACAATGCTGTGAGGTTACTGAGGGAACAGCAAGAGGAAGCTTTCAGTTTTTTCCAGTGTCTAGGGGAAAAATATTTAAAAGTAAATTGTGACTGGAAGAAAGTTTTGTTAGCTTCAAAATCAAAAGTCATGATGCAAGTAGGGCTGAAAGAAAGTAACTATCTGGGATACCTTAATCAGAAACAGTGGGCTAGGAATAATTTTGTTATGCATCAGATCACCATTCTACAGGTGTTACCTTTATCTAGGTACCTAAAAAAACTTGGCCAAACTCAGAAGCTTGAATGATCATAACGAGTAGATTTTTGTCTGTAAGAATATCAGATATCATGCAAAGTTGGGACAATATTATTATAAAATTCCTGAAGTTTTCATGCAAGATACCATCCCCCACTCCAATGTCTAAATAAAAGAGAGAAGAATATCAGAGGATAGGTGACATAGATTAACTGGGAATGAGGGGCTCATGCTTTCTCATGCATTCTGTATTCATGCATGCTGAATTTTGTACAGACATAGAGTTACAGCACTTCCAAAACTGCCTTCAAGAAAAGTTGGTAAACTTTTCAAGTTAAATATGTACCCAAATAACACACCTTTCCCATGTTCCTTATGTCACTTACTGCACGAAGAAATGGTAATTTTCTTAAAGTTAACCAAAGTAGAAACCACTTCCTGTCACTCAAGTTGCTCTCTGAACTTATTGTATCTAGTTCTTACCATGTTCCAATGACTCTAATTCTCACTGATATTGCCACTACTCTAGTTTAATCCAATATCTCATTCCATTTTTGTCACTGAAGTGGTATATCATCTAGTCTTGCTGTTCCTTATCCATATCACCTCCAATTCATATTTTCTTCCAGCATGACTCTGGGAAAAATCTCAACATTTAGATGACCATTAATTCCTTATTACCTGTATACATTGACCTGAGATGCCAGAATCATAATTATATCTTAACTAATTCTCAGTTATAATTCCTAGCATGGTAACCACCTCATTAAGTGTCATTTAAAAGAAAACATTGCCACCTGGGAAAACAAGGCACCTTCACAATTAGAATTGCAGCCTGAAATATTTGAAGCCTTAAAAAAAATCATCCAATTCATAGAGAATTTCTCATTATTTAATCATTTTCTTTAAAGTCTCCATATGACTTTGAAACATTTGATAGTCACTATTTCTTAGTTTGGACTAAAAGACAAAGTGTGATGCAAATGAAGCTAGGTATAAAAAATGTTATTCTGAGGCCTAAAAATAGGAATTCCTTTTTCAATCTGGTGGGATATTTTATCATATTTAATCTTGGAGAAGAAAGTAGAGCATAATTTTGGATTGGATTGAAGTCACCATAGATATAAGTCAAAGCCAATATTATCTACTTACAATGTGCTTCTCTAGGCAGCTGGTTATAGTTCAAATAAATTACTAAACTAGTTCATTCAAACTAAAATTGAACATTAGATAATATTAAGAGGCTAGGAAAATCTTTAAATAAATGAAAGACATAAGATTTTGGAAACAGTAAAAATACAATGAGATATCCAGTTTACTTTTCTACTCATATCTTAAGAAATCATTGGCTTCTTTACCATGAGAAATAGAATAAATGGAAGCAATCTAGTCTTCTTAAAACGTGCTTACAACTGGAGTTGGCTAGTTGGGCTTAGTAGTCAGGTCTACTGGTCATTGAGGATTTGATTAGTATGAAAAGAAGCATTCGGGAGAAATGCGGGTCCAGTCACAATCATAGGCAGAGTTCTGAATTTAGAAATCAGATCTCAGAATATGATCTGACCTGCAGATTTGTCCTATTGCTATCTTATATCAGGAATATGGGAATTAAGTTGATGGTAGTATCAATAGACAGGATATTGAACAGAGAGAGATCTTATTCCTTTGCCCTTCTCACAAGAGGATCATGACATCTCTGAAAACACTAGACCAAGTTAGCCCTCAGATTCAGAACAGCTTGAGTTAAAGAAAGTCTGGGTGCTCGGAGGGTTGGGGGGAGGGACAGGAGATGATCTTCCATCACAGATTGTAAATTTTGTTCTTGCTCTCTCTTTACCATGTGAAAAAGAAGTCCTAAAATTTGTGATTGTATTATGCTTTATTATGCTTTTTAGGTAATTTCCACCCACTCTTGAATCAAGGTCTCCCACATCCCCTCATGTATTTAGTCCTTAGAGTAAAAATACACAATTTTCTTTCAGATACTACCTCAGAGGTACTTTAGCCTGAGATCTTAGAAAGAAACTGGTCTGACAGTTCACTTGTCAATGCTCTGATGCCCTTTGTCCTTACGGCAGGAATAGTCAGAATTTAACATATCCTGTTATTATTTTCCCTGCTTCTCATGTACATGAAATGGATACCCTCCAAGATTGCTGAAATCTCTACATTGGCTCCAGGCCCTTAAAGTAATGGCTTAATAGAAATCATTGGTTC
This sequence comes from Crocidura indochinensis, assembly GCA_004027635.1. Lineage (NCBI taxonomy): Eukaryota > Metazoa > Chordata > Mammalia > Eulipotyphla > Soricidae > Crocidura > Crocidura indochinensis. The sequence goes on from PVKC010016693.1 coordinate 4,038, forward strand.
AACTCCTTCCTATCCCAAGAGTACATAAAGCAATACCACTTCCTGGGAGAAATTCAAGAGACTGGTGCAATTAAAATGTCTGTAAGTGGGAAGGCATGTTGCTTCTTATCAGATTATCTCTGAATTTGCCCAGTTTTGTCTGGTTTAGATGTAACGGCTGTTATGGGATAGAAGTCTTTTAGAGGAGTAATGCATAGAATATAGAATGCTCTTTAAGGAGGTAGGACAGGGGGTCATACTGCTCAGGGTCACACTGCTCAAAGGTACTCAAAAGCACTTCTGGCTCTGTATTTAGGGATCATTCATGGGGGCGATTGAGGACCACCATATTTTCTGTTTTATTTCTCCAATCCACGTGTATAGAATATTCTTCTCTAGATATTTTATTCCCTACTTTGCTCAGTAAGTATATATAAGTACACAAGCAAGAATTTTTAGACTAATCTTTGTAAGTAATGAACTTTATGAGTTGACAGTAAGAAATTGTGAGAAGGGCTTATATCCATTAATAAATTTCAGAATAAATCCAGATATAGAGAGATGTTATATTATAGAAATTATCTTCAGAATAAGATCCCTGCAGAGAGTCTAGATAAGATAGAATAGCCAGGTATTAATGTTCTCACCTCCTTTGTACTAAGGGTGGAAAGAGTGAAGCTGAAGTTAGCTGTTACCATTCCACAGTTTCTCAGTATAGAAAAGATGGCTTGGTTTGTGTGTTTCAATTATCTTCTTTTCACAGCCAATTAGTGATTTCTCAATGGACTAAAAAGGGAGGTTGACAAGTTAGATCCTCTTACTATAGCCAACTAGGCAACTTTTTGTAGAATTAGCAAAAATTATAGGCATTTCATATCAGGGTTTATGTAAACTATCACCATACCAATATCAGGTCCAATTCTGAACCCCTAAATTCCAATGATTTGTTTTTGCTGAAATAGAAATGATTTCCTCTGCCATAAAGGAAGAGAAAGGAAGGCTTTTCCCTTCAAAGGAAGACCTTTCATATATCTTACATTTTATTCCTATCCTATTAGAGACAGAGAATGTAATCAGTGGCTAAATTTGCTGCTATTTTATATGGTGAAAAGTAAGATAGTCTCATGATAAAATTAGAAGTAGAGTGAAATAATATCATTTCTATTTGATCATCTGATTAAAGGAAGTCAAAACTAATAGAATAAAATTCAATAGCCACAGAAATGTACCAATGTAGAAACAAGGACTCTGGTGAAATAATTTCTCTTCACCAAGATACCAAATTCTCTAGAAAGAGACAATTGGAAGATGCAATAACCACAAAATAATGGTGAAGTCCCCCTATTTATATGGGTATATTAAAGCTAAAGAGCATGCCTTATGGGGGAGTTGCAAAAAGATACATATATATGATGAAGAAAATGTATCCATTATGTACATAAATCCGAATTATGAGTTAGTACTTTTCCATTTGGATATAAATTCATCTCTATGTCCTAGATGTTCCTTTGTGGATGAAGTATGTTTGCAAAATCATCATGTCTGAAACATCCTTTTTATTTTTCTTGAAAATGTATTCTCTCATTTCCTGCATATTAATATCACATTATCTATTTTAGAGACTTCTATGTTCTCAAGGAAAATGTCTTACCATACTCAGCTGCTGATACTTTTGATGAGGAGATTGATTCAAATATGATAAAAATGTAAAAGAATAAACAATACCATTCTGCCTACTCTTGCATTTCCTTTCATCTATGTATGAAAAACACTTTAAAAATATTAGCTGAATCTCTGAATAGGTGTTATATAATATTACTGCTATCCTCTTCTTATTTCAATGAATGAAAAGCTACCAGACTATTATAGCATTTATTTAAGAAATTGAGGTCTCAGAAGTCAGGCTCAGAGTCACTCCATTATTCAGCCAAGCAGAGAATATGAAAATAAAAACCCTAAAGCTATACAGATTAATAGAAACATAGTCTTGGTTTAGGGATGTGTCTTAGCAGCAAAGCATTAGCCTATCCAGCCTGAGACCTATAGTTAGCTTCTCAGCAGTGTATCACATGCCAGATCCTCTTCCAGTGTCACTACAATCAAGTGTATATATGCAATACAACTAAAGAATGAGATCCTCAGCAAACACTAACTCTGTGAGCATCTCAACCAAGTGTGTAAATCCTGTCATCACAACCAACATTGAAGGAGAGGAAACAGAGAAAAGAAAGCAAATTCTCCTTGTTACATCGTAGAAGGTTCATTTAATAGTCATTATTTTCCACATCTGTAAAAATAAGCATAACAGTGAATGACTGTGTGTCATGTGAAGATCATGCCACTACCTCTGATGAGTAAAGAAAAAATATTTTCTGTTTTCCCAAATAATTTTTCTCTTGTTAAGAAGTATTTTTTTCCAATCAGACACATTTTGCAAAAAAAAAAAAAAGGAAAAAAAAGGTTTTCCCAGAAAAGAATAAAATTATTGGCATTTGCCTCGGCTAGAAATACCAGTTGTCTCTTTTGCTATTACTCTGTCTATAATTTTTTATTTTTGGTTTGTGAAGGAAACTGCTTTTTCACTTCAGAGTGTAATTTTAAGTTGATTTACATCCTCCAATTTTCTAGGAGTAGAGCTTGAGTACTTCTTGGCCCCTTATCTTTGTGGATGCTGTTGTGTTGTACAACTATCACACACTTGGTTACAATGATCCCAAGTATAGGGAACTTAAAACCTCAACTTCTTTATAACAACACTTTGTTGGTGACCAATGTTACTAAGCACTAAAATCTAGGATTGTTTATAGAACCTTCTTGACTATCCAGAATGGTATTTCACAGTTTGCAGCAAATGATGGGGTGAGTCAACATTAAGCAATAGCAGCATTTCCTCCCAGCAATTAAGCAGTTAAATTATGAGAAAACAAGGACTTTTTTTTTTAAATAAAAAGCTCTGCAAATAGACCACTTAAATAAGATCATTCAAGTTCCTTTATACCTTGGCTTATTCACCTGCCCCCATTTTTGACCTAAATTAAGCCATTTAATCTAAAACATGAGTTGTTGGCTTGTTGTTGGTGGTATTTTCTTTTTCTGAGCCAATGAAACCATAATTTGTCACTCGGGTAATTTCATCTAGCACATATTGCCATGTCTCCCTAATGCAGTGCAAAGTCATGCTTATTACACCTAGGGTTTCTGTGTAATTATTCTGAATGAGAAATACGTGGTGTCTCCTGTTCAGCTAATACCTACTGGTGTGGAAAGGTAATCCAAATGTCACATCTCCATCTCTTTATTGAGGAAAAAAGAATGATGGGCAACATCTGCTTTGAATATGTTCCTGGGTGAAAAGGCTTGAGTTCTGTCTTTTAAATGCAAAATAATTATGTGAGAGCTGATATAACATTCAGAAGCCTTCCTTCATGCATCTGATAATCAAAGTGTTATTCATTTTTAGAAAAGAATACGAAGTCTGGGAATAAAAAGCTGCATATAGTACTACTTAGTTGTGAAACATTGACATCTAAGAAGTCATTTAAAATGGACCCATGGGAAGTCAATACAAAGAAATTGTACTACCCACCCCTGCTGAATTAGTCTAAGATTTTTGGACAAAATTTTCTTTTCTTATTTTTCCCTAGAAATCAAGCAAACAATTGTCTGAGAACTAAAGAACTATGAACTTTTGGCCTGAGGATAAAATTAGTCAATTCTTTTTTCCTTCTTTTAAGAGAATCAGTGTCTACAATCCTAGTTGTAGGCACGAATAGTAGAAACCAGTTAATGCTAATCAATTCTTTTCATTAACTACTTTAATGGTATTCTTTTTCTCATTCCATAAAAGCCCTTATTTTATCCCATCCTGGGGCTTGATTTAAAATTTTTCCCTTTATTTAAACATTTTGATTATATATATGATTGTGATTAGGTTTTGGTCATGTAAAGAACACCCTCTTCACCAGTACAACATTCCCACCACCAATGTGATTTAAAAACTTTTTTTATTTAAAGAGCTGTTGTTTTACGTTATTGATAGTTGAATTTCAGGCATATAATATTTCAACATCAATTCTACCAACTACAACCACCTATCACTAGTGCTTCCTAACTCTTAACCCTGACGACCTCCTGCACCTCATGTCTGCTACATTAGCAGGGATATTAAAGTTAGGTGATTTCAGCTTGGATCTCATGTTTTTAGTATTGTCAAGCCTATGTTTTGGATGTCTAGATATTCCACTCTCCCACATCCCAAATATGATTGAAGCTCAAACCCTTGTTCCCTCATTACTTCTTTTTCTCATCTTCTTTCTTCCAGTCTTTGTGTGTGTGTGTGTGTGTGTGTGTGTGTGTGTGTGTGTGTGTGTTTGGGTTTCAGTCGTGTAAAGAACAACCCCCATCACCAGTGCAACGTTCCCATCACCATTTTCCAAGATCTCCCTCCTACCCACCCAACCCCCGCCTGTACTCTAGACAGGCTCTCCATTTCCCTCATATATTCTCATTATTAGGACAGTTCAAAATGTAGTTATTTCTCTAACTGAACTCATCACTCTTTGTGGTGAGCTTCATGAGGTGAGCTGGAACTTACAGCTCTTTTCTCTTTTGTGTCTGAATATTATTATTGCAAGAATGTCTTTCATTTTTCTTAAAACCCATAGATCTCTGTTTTTCTCTGTCCTTCTCTCTCTAGTTTCTGTGGTTAAGGATGATCAAGGCATCTCCTTTTATGACATTACATTTCCTAATTTTATAATTTCACATATGTGCGATTATCCTCTTTTGTTTTTCTTCTCTGGCTTACTTCACTAAACATAGTATCTTCCATTTCCAACCAGGTTGCAGCAAATTGCACGGTATCATCATTCCTTGCTGCTGCACAGGACATCATTGTGTATGTATACCACATCTTCAGGACCCATTAATCTGTCACTGAACACCTAGGTTGCTACAGTAAGTAATGTTATGCATATGTCCTTTTGAATGAATGTTTTAACATTGAATGAATGATTTTAAAGTGGAGACTCAAAGTGGAATTTCTTGTCCAGAAGGCAGCTCAATTTTAGGTTTTCTGAAGATTCTCTTTACTATTTTGCAAAGGAATTGAACTAGAAAATATTTCTACCAGCCCAGATTATTTCTATCTTTTTTGTTTATTTTTGTTTTGGGGGCACACCTAGTGGTGCTCAGGGATTACTTCCAGGCTCTGCACTCAGGAATCACTCCTGGCCAGTGTTGGGGACCCTCTGGGATGCTTTGGACCAAACCTGCGTCAGCCATGGGCTAGGCAAATGCTCTACTCACTGTACTTTTGTTCTAGCCCTCCTCTGATTTCGGATATGTGACATTCTCCCTGGTATGAGATGATATCTCATTGTTGTCGTGATTTAAATTTTCTTTTTGCTTGTTTGTTTTTAGTTTTTGGGCCACACCTGGTGATGCTCAGGAACTACTCCCGACTTTGCTCGCAGAAATCGGTCCTGGCTTGGGGGACCATATGGGACACCAGGTGATCGAACCTTGGTCTGTCCTAGGTCAGCGGCATGCAAGGCAAACAGCCTACGTGTGCAGCACTGTTCCGACCCTGATTTAAATTTTCTTAATGATAAGTGGTGCTAAGCACTGTTTCACATGCCTATTGGCAAATCACTTGTCTTCCTCTGAGAAAAATCTGTTCATTTCCTTCCCCCAAATTTAATAGGATTTTTGAATTTGTTTCTGTTGATCATTGTAGTTTATATATCCTGGATATTAAGCGCTTATTTGAAGTGTTCAATATTAATATTTTTCCCATTCAGTTAGTTGTCTTCTAATTTTACCCGTTTCTTTTGCCATACAGAAATTCTTAAATTTTATAGACACGTTTTTTTTTAAATTTTGTTGTCCTGGCCAGTGATCACATATCACTGAAAACATCTTTTAGGTCCAAACCTTTGAGCATTTTGCCTATATTTTCCTTAGTGTATTTTATAGTTCCTGAGTGATTTCTAGGTCTTTGACCCATTTTTAATTGACTTTTGTGTAAGGTGAGATATGCATCAGGTTTTAATTTCTTACATGTAGATATCACATTTTCCCAGAACCATTGAAAACTATCTTTTTCCATTTCCTATTCTCTGCTCCTTTCTCAAAAATTAAGTGCCTATTAATATATGAATTTGTTATTGGGTACGGTATTTGATTTGTTTGTTTGTTTGTTTTTGGGCCACACTCGGTGATGCTCAGGGGTTACTCCTGGCTATGTGCTCAGAAATCACACCTTGCCTGGGGGACCATCTGGGACAACAAGAATCAAACCTTGGTTTGTCCTAGGTTAGTGTATGTAAGGCAAACGCCCTACCCTTGTGCCACCGCTCCGGCCCTGGGTATTTAATTTTTAACCATGGATCAGAGAACTTACCTTTATTCTACCACCAAGCAGTTTCACTCACTATAGTATTATAATATAGTTTCAAATTAGATAATAAGATATCTCTGCATTTCTTACTTTTAAATATGATTTTGGCTATACATGGTCTATACTGATTCTGTACAAACTTTATTACTAACTTTTACAGATCCTTAAAGAATGTCATTTGAATATGAATCTATGTAATAGCTTAGGTAGGTTATTATTTTTAATAATATTAATTCTTCCTACATGTATGGGATATATTCATATTTCAAAGATCTTCTATCTTATGTGATTTAAAGTATCATGGTATAAATGTACCATATATTTTGCTAAGCTGATTTCTAGATATTTGATGTTGGGGGATATTATTTTAAATGAAACAGACTCCTTGATATCTTTCTTTTCTGCTTCATTTATTGTATATAAGAATGCAATCTATTTTTGTGTATTTTCTTTGAAGTGAGTTACTTTGTTGCATTGATTTATTATTTCTATGAGCTCTTTGTGGATTTTTCAGGATCTTCTATATATATTATCTGAAAATAATAATTTAGCTTCTTTTCCAATTTGCAACATTTTGATTTATTTTTCTTGCTTGATTACTGTAGCCTGGACTTCTAATATTATATTGAATAAAAGTGGAGGCAGTGGACATCCTTGCCTTGTACCTGATCTAAGAAGAGATGGTTTTAGCTTTTCAGCATTAAGAATTAGGTGGCTGTGGGTTTATTATAAATGTTCCTTTGTATCTTGAGAAAAGTTTCCTTCACCCCAGTTTGTTGAGTGTTTTTATTATGAAAGAATGTTAGATCTTGTTAAAAACTTTGTTACATTGATTTATGTCATTATATGATACTTATTTTTCCTTACATAAATGTGGTTTATTATGTTCTCTGATTTGTGGATATTGAACCATTCTTGTATCTTTGGGATCAATCTTACTTGATTGGGGTATGTGATTAATTTTTTAAATATAATTTTGGATGTGGTTAGCTAAGATTTTGTTAAGGTTTTTGGCATATATGTTCATTGGACAGATTGATCTGAAATTTTCTTTTCTGAAAATGTGTCCAACTTCTCTGGGTATTAGTGTAATTAGTTAACCTCATAGAGTGTGTTGGAAAAGATTCCTGTATCATTGATGTTTTGGAAGAATTTATGGGTAGAGGTAGTAAATTTCTGAAGATTTGATAGAATTCACCAGCGAATGCATCTAGATCAGGATTTTTACTTCTGGAGAGATAATTAATTACTATTTGTTTTCTCACTTTTGATTGGCTTGTTTAGGCTTTCTACTTCCAGATTACATGACTCAAAGAATCTATCCATTTCTTCTAGGTTCTTCAATTTAAGATCCTAAAGTTGTTATTAGTAACTTCTTGTTATATTTTGTATTACCAATGTATCCATTATAATTTCTCCCTTCTATTTCTGATCCTATTTATTTGAACATTTTCTCTTTTTCCTCATGAGTATCTTTGTGTATCTTGTTCATTCTCTGAGGAACCAACTCCTGTTTTCATTGATTCTTTAAATTGCTTTCTTGGTTTCTGTGTTGTGTTGTTGATGTATGCTCTCGTTTTGGTTTTTTTTTTTTTACTCTTTCTTTCCTTTTACTATCTTTTTGGTTTGTTTTCTGTTCTCTAGATTTCTTAGATATGTGTTTAGTTTGTTTATTTGGGCTTTATTTCTTCTTTGCTAATAAAGAACTGCAATGCTATGAGTTCCTTCCATAGCACATACAGCCTTTGCTCTGTCATATATTCTGTATTTTTGTTTTGTTTTTGTTTTGGTTTGGTTTGGGACCACACCTGGTGGCACTCAGGGGTTATTCCTGGCTCTGCACTCAGAAATCACTCCTGGTAGGCTCAGGGGATGATATGGGATAATGGGGATCGAAACCAGGTCCGTCCCTGCTCTGCCACATGCAAAGCAAATGTCCTACTGCTGTGCTATCACTCAGGCCCACTATCCCATAGATTCTAAAAGCCAATATCTTTATTGTCCTAAGTTTTGAGGATCATTTTATTTCTTCTTTGGTTTCCTCTCTGATTCAGTTGCCAGATAGCAACATTTTGTTCAGCTTTCATATGTTGTAAGTGCTATCCATTTTCTTTCTGTGGTTAATTTCTACGTTCATGGCATTATGGTCTGTCTGAGAAGGTACTTTGTACAATTTCTATATTTGTAGATTTATTTATCGTTGAATTATACCTTACTATGTGATCTATCTTGAAGAGCATTACATGTGTACCAGAGAAGAATGTAATTCTTGTTTCCAAAAACGAAAAGCCCTGTATATACAACAACCTCAGTTCTTATAGATCCTCATTTAGGGCTCTGATCTTGTTACTCACATTCCTTCTAGTTGATCTGTCTACTGGTGAAAGTGAAGTGTTAATGTCTCCCATTATGATAATACCTGCATGATGAGAAGGAATCCCAATCCCAACTGGACAATATTGGTCACACAGTATAGTGATGCACTCCTCAATCTCCAGTTACCCATCCCCCATTCTGAAGTCTTCCACTACTATGTTTATATTAATGTTTGTTTAAATTTGTGGCAGAAACTTTATGAACTTTGTTGGACCTCATTTGGTGCATATAATGATGCTAGTATTTCTTAATTTATGTTTAATGTAACCAATAAATAGTGTTCAACACTGTCTTGAATTACCTTCTTTATGCTGAATGCTATTTGATATGAATATTGCTATTTTTTAATTCCATTGGCTTGCATTTAATTCTGTTGATTTGTTTTCCATCCATTCACTCTGACATTGCATTTATGCTTTAGGTTTAGATGTGTTTCCTGTAGGCAGTAGATAAATGCATTTGGTTTCCTGATCCATCTAGCTACTCTGTGCCTTTTTTTTTAAGTATTTTTTTTAATTTTTATTGTGGTCAAAGTGAATTACAAATCTTTCTGTGTCTTTTTAAGGGGAGTTTAGACCACTTATATAGAAGGATTAATAATATATAGGACCATGTTGCCTTATGTACTTGTCTGTGTGTAATCTAGCTATTTTGAAAGAGTATTTTTCATAGGTGGCCTTTCTGTAATTCTTGAAGAGTTGTTTTAGTTGTTGCAAATGGTGCTAGTTCTATTTTGTCTGAAAAGTTTCTTATCCTTCCCTTTAGTCTAAATTATAGCTAGCTTCAGAGGGTAATGGATGCTAGGCTGGGAACTTTTTTCATTCAATACTTTGCATATATCAATATGCTCTTTCCTGGCTTAATCTGTCTTTGTCTTTTGACTTTGCCATTTTGATTACGATGCATTTTTGTGTTGTTTTTATTTTAGTTTATTTTGTTTGGTACTCTTTGGGCCTCTTGAATCTCTGCAGGAGCCTCACTCCATAGAACAGAGATTATTGGTGGTTATTTCTTCTGCCAGTTATTATCCTTTTCCCCCTTTCTCTTCTCTTGGTATTCCTTTGATTCAAATATCATTTCTCTTACATCTATCTTACATCTATCACACATCTTACATTCTTTTCCATTCTCTTATCTCTTTTCTTTTGTTACTTCATTCTTGATGATAGCCATTATTTTGACTTCAATATCACTGATATGGTCCTCTGCACGCTGAATTTCTTCGTTAGGGATGGCTTTTGTATTTTTGTATTTTGTATTTTTAACTCCTTCAGTTTCATTTGTATGGACACTTTGACACCCAGTATTACTTCATCTTTCAGCTGGTTGAATTGTTCTTTCAAATATTTCCTTATTTTCCTCACCATTGTGTGGAGCATTGTTTTAATTTCCTCATTGATGAGGCTCGAGGTTGATTTTACAGGAGTAGTATCCCTATCTACCAGAGCATGTGAATTTCATTGTTTCTTCATTGTTTTAAATTCCTGTGGGCACCAACATCTCAAATTCAGATTTTCAATTATCTGAGATTTGAACTATTTCTTTATATTTCAGCAAAATATTACTCTATATTCTGCTAATCTAACAATATCAGTGCCCCAAAATGCTATTTCAGTGTTCATACATGTGAATAACTAATGATCCCATTTGTACAGAGTGCAGTTGTTGAGGCATTTGAATCAAATATCAAACCCAAAACACTTGGGGATAATAGGGTGGAAGAGGTGAAATCACATGCACTTTTGTGGGTCTGTGTGTTTTTTACTTAAAAAGGGCAGAGGCATGTATAGGAGGTTGGAATTTGATTTGATCAGTGGCTTTGATTCACCTAGATGACAACAGATTATGAGTCCCTCAGGGTCTGGCCCATATTCCACAGAATATGAGGGGCTTCTGGTGCAGTGCAGGGGAGTCAGGGAGAAGTGGTACAAAGAGCACTTGGGACTTGTTTTTGTTCCCTATCTAAACCTGTATACTCAAACTTATACACACTATAGTGCAATTTCTTAATTGTAAAATAAACATAGAAATTGCCAAATAAATATCTTTCACCTGTTGAATCATCTCCAAAATTTTTAGATAAGAATGTAGATACTTTTGCTCAAAAGCGTAGATCAACACTCGTAGTAAGAAACAGCTCTCAACATCTTTATTACCATCTATTATAAGTGAGAGTGAGAAGATACATTTTAAAATATATATATCTATTTAAAATCTTTAATTAAGCACCATAATTACAAATATTTGTGGTGGGAATGTTGCACTAGTGAAGGGAGGGTGTGTTTTTATGAGAAGATAAATTTTGATAAATAAATTTTGATAGATAATTCCTGCTTTAGCTCTGCCCAGGACAAACTGAAAGCCCAGACTTAGAATGGACAACATTACAATCTAGCTTGTATATGCCTCTGAGTACCAAGTTGTCTTTGTGCTTTTCATCTTCGCGTTACCAGTGATGTCAGAGGGTATTGGAGTGAATCCTAGGGTCCCCCACATAGATAGATTCATTTCATTCCAATGGAGATCACCTTTCCCCCATTTGTTTGTCAGAAGTCTAAAGGCTTGTTTTAATTCTTTGCCAACTTACATTGCTTAGATGTCTGGATATTTACTTTTTTTCTCCTTTAAGGAGAATATGCCCAGACTTCTTTGGATTCCAGAAAGAGAAAAATAAACTCAGAGGGAAATTGTAGAAATGTAAGGTGATCCTCTCTGGGTTCTTGACATCTGCTTTTTTTCCTGTTGTGTCTTTCATTTGGTTATGCCTCTGTACATATTTGCAATGAACCAATGTATAAAGAAAATAAAAACAGGGCCTTCCTTTAATATCTAAGTAACCTACTGTAATTTCCAGTTTTCTGTAGGGAAGTTGCATACTATAGATGTGAGAAATATGCAGCCATGGCTTTAAGCTTATATATAAACAGAAAAATTACTTGTTTAGGTTGATAGGTAATTAATTATCAAGAAGGAGAAAAATGAAAAGACCTTTGTCCTTTACTTTGAGTTCCATTATTCATTTAGGACCTGTATTAGTCAGGGTTATCTAGGTTAGGTTGCAGTAAAAACATTAAAAAGAGAAACACCCTTACATCTAAGTGACTCAGAACAATAAGTCTACTTATTTGCTCTCTATATATAAACCACATGTATCGACCACAAGTCTCACTTGTGGTTCAGATGATGGCTCCCAGGATACTAGGTTCACATTTTTGCCTTGTACAGTGCTGTGAAGGAGTCTCTTTATAATACATGCATGATAGTGGATAGGGTGGTGGTTAGGACATATCTCAATGCCATTGGTTTCAGATTTGGTAGGTGGGGATAGGGCACAGTAGTCTATGCTTAGGAATTACTCTTGACTCTGTGTTCAGGAATCACTCCAAGTAGGCTTTAGAGAAACATATGTGGTGCCAGGGAAAGAATCCAGGTTAGCTTTATGTAAGGCAAATAATTTATTCATTATAGATTCTCTCCAACCCCTGAAATTTTTCTTGAAAAGATAATGGTTAACAACAGAACTTTTATGTAAACCTATCCATTGAAAGTCTTTCGTAAGAACTAAATTTTATAAGTAACTGAAGAAGGGATGGAAGAGGAATTGCTAAATATCTCACTTAAGTATAGTCTTTGTGAATTTATCACAAAGTGGTTTTGATTTTTTGTTAATTTGAATATACCATTCAAATATACCAAAATACTGGCTATTCTATTGAATTTTATTTTTCTCTAAATTCTAATAATATTTATTTTATTCTTTTTAACAGTGTGTTTCTTTTATTGAATTATACATACATACATGGACATAGAATTCTAGATCTTTTAGCACATTTAATTATATTAATTCTATATTATTTTACATGAATACACTTATACATTTTATATTTAATATAGTCTTTATTGTAACTTTGCCATATTTTTCATCAAAATCAATATTGGTGGGCAAGGTTTTCCTAAATGACTTAAGATTTTTAAAACTGACTGTCTAGCTTCAGTGAGATATCTTAGAACTGTGGGCAAATAGTTAAAATAGCTGAACCAGAGATATAATAGTATAAAGCATACAGAAATTCTACTCAGTCACTAAAGTACGAAACTTATGTTACTACTCCATGAAACAATCCTAAAAAATAATCACTATCCTATATAGTCTATAATAGTATCTATGGTGACCTAGATTGTGGAGTAATTAGTCCTGGTCTTCTCCCTAATCAGGAGGGCTTTTTCTTTGCATACATTTGTCCCATTTGGGCAGTACAAACCTCTCTATTGGCCCCTTATCCCTATCTGTTCTCCTCCTATGGGGCTGGTCCTATCATCTTCCCAATAAAGACCATGGATCAGAGCAGTTTCCATGGCTTGTTCCACAACTTCCCTGTCTACCAGCTCATTCTGCTTGCAGCTATCTTATGGTGGAAATTCCTGAACATGTTTCTTATTCCTAACTTGATGTGGATTATTTCTTATGTTAGCGTTGCTTCCAGACCCACATTCCCCAATTCCCCCAAGATGGGAGTATGAGGATTTCTCTTCACTAGATGGTCAAAGATGCCCAGCATCAAAGTGTATTATCATAGCTAGTTTTAATTTGCAGCTTTTAATATAGCCACTAATATCCAATATTCATTACCTTAATAAAGCTATACAACCTTCTAGTCTGCTATCAAGAATCAGGACCAATCAGAAAGAAACTGTATGTTTCTTTTTCCTTTCTGGCTATCCCTCTATGCTGAATATAGTATACAAAGAACCTTTCTTCTTCTCATATCTTCTTTATAAATTATTATGGGAATAATCTAAATTCCAGTATACTGGTTAAACTATTTTTCCCAATCTGAGAAATATCTGATCCTGAAAGAATAAACTAAAAGTTTAAGGTATTAGGCAAGCATGTTGTAAGTTTCTTTAATTTTATTTTCTCTGAACCAATGAAATATGCTACATTGAATTATTATTATGCTATATTGTTAAGATTTGAAATTAAGACATTGTTTTGAATGTAAAAACATAAAAAGAGTACTCTAAAAGAAAGTGATTTGAACTAATCTCAAGAAACTTCCTAGAAATTTACAATAAAATCATGGCAAAAAGTCACAAAAAATAGTGATGCATGCACTTGCTTTGCTTTGCTAATTATTCATGTGTGTGCACATACACCGCATATATAGTCAGAGGGCAGAAAACATACTGACTGGACAAATAACATACAAATAACATTGTTCTAGATAATTATAATGCTCATGACCTGTACTTAACCTTAACTATACAAGTCACCTCTTTTCTTTTTGTCATAGATATTTTTCTTCCTCCACAGAATGCCAATTACCTAATCTACATGCTAATTTATAAGGTCATGTCCTGATTTTTAAATCACAATTAGGCTCCTTTACAATAAAACCCATATGGCTATATACCTTTGGCTACCAACAAATGATTAGTTCTATCTTAGAGAAAGGATAACTCTATAGCTATCCTTCTTGTACACAAGGACATATTTACCCTATTTGTCTCTTTCTGTTATTAAGGCACCAAGATTTACAAGTTATTCAAAGTTGAGTTGCAGACACACAAAGAAAGATCCAACACTAATCTCATCACCAGTGTCGATTTCCCTCCACCAGTGTCCTTAGATTCCTTCCCACCCCCACAGCTGACTCCTTAAAAGAAATGTTTTTAAGTTTGGTTGTTGTAGTTTGAATTTCATTATTTCATTTTTGTTGGTCCTGTAGTTTCCACATATACCATACCTCAATGTTTCCCAGACCCTATTGTCTGCTGCTCCTCTTACCTAAGTCCATCTCTTCTAACTAACTTACCACATTGATTGATTTCCTTTCCTATACTTTCCTGTTCTATAATCAAGGGTCCAGAATAATCCAGATATTTTTCTTTACATATGTTAGACTTAACAAGTAAGAGGGATAAAGAGAAAAATTCTGAATAGGAGAAGCATGCAAAAGAAATGCTGAAGAAATGCACTTGAAAACCGCACAACTAAGTGAAGAAAACATAATTATGTAGAAGGAGAAAGGAAAAATTAGACTATTATGCATTTGCAGGAGATGACTCATATGAGATACCACAGGGAGATCTAGAGATAGATGGTCTTTCAGAGTTGTCATATATCAAGGCAATGGGGTAAAATCTTGCATTTCTACATTGATCACTCATTGATCAATGACAGCTGATAGGAAGAACTATAAGATGGACTAAGGCAGTTCATTGTGTGAGGGAATTTTCCAGCATTAATCAGTTATGATTTATCAGCAGTTAACACTCTGGGGAATGAGCATCTTGTTTCTGTAGAGGTCTGTGCAGTATAGTAAAGTATACACCTGCAACAGTTTCCCTACATCATTGGTTTTTACATAGGTCACATACTTCATTTAAGAAACTTTCCTCCATGATTCTGATTGATGTCTTTTTCTACAGAAGACACACACATGTACAAAAAGACTTGGTGGAATAAAGCATGATGTCTGCCAGCACAATATGTTTTAAGGTAGCAACAAAAATACATTGTCTTGGGCCAGAGAGATAGCATGGAGGTAGGGCATTTGTCTTGCATGCAGAAGGATGGTAATTGGAATCCTGGCATCCCATATGGTCCCCCGAGCCTGCCAGAAGCTATTTCTGAGCATAGAGTCAGGAGTTATCCTCTGAGCACTGCCAGGTGTGACCCAAAACAAACACACAAAAATACATTGTCTTCTGAATTAATTTATTCTAGATCCTTCCATACTTCCATAAAATTCTGCTATTCTATGTGTTTTCTCTGTTGGATTGATATAATTACTTATTCAGATGGCACTCAATACAAGTCGAGTTAGTATGGTTTTCAAAAGTGTAGAAAAATATGGTACTTTTAGAGTTTGATGTTAACTACTAGATATACTTTTTCCTTCTTAATAAGTGAAAGAATTTTTCCTTTTCTTTGATTCTCCAATAAATCTCAAACCACTGTGCTTTTAAAAAACTTTTCTGACATGACAAACTCTTAGTTATTAGGTTAACCTTTCACCCTCTGCAGAGAAAAATCAACATAATCAAATCCTTCAATGTACTTGCCATTTATTTGCTCTTCTAATTTTACTAATATCTTAATTATTGTGGACCTATGTGATAACCTATAAAGTATCTAGATGGTCTCAGTTTTTGCCTGCTACACTATAATAAAGGACAGGAGAGTTAACATAGTCAATATAGTTTTGGGGAAGACTTCAAAGTATATATTGTTGTCTATCTTATGTAAATGCGATTCTCTTTGACAGGAAGGAAGTATCACCAAGTACTTGTGTCCAAGGTTGCATTTATAATCTCCAGCAGAGACAATACAATTGACACAACAACTGCATTTGAATTACTACTCAGTTTGCTATAATCCACTATCACCCACAAGAATCTGCTCTTTTGTAGCCCAACTGGCAAAATAAATGGAAATACAATAGAGACCATCAACTTGCAATTAGACTTCTTTCTTCTTTTGGATATTGGTCCACCTAGAGCAGTTCTCAGGGCTTACAGATTCCTGGATCTATCTATGCTCAGGAATCACTGCTTTCAAAGTCAGGACACTGAATGTGGTGCCAGGGATTAAATGAGGGTCGGTAATTTATAAGGCAATTAGTTTAGACCTTAAACTCTTTGATCTACCATCTTCCCTAGAATATAATACTACTTAGTTTATAATCTTGGTTTTTTGAGAAGAGGGAAGTTTTGTAGTTTTCTGCCTTCTCCATTATGGGTTGCTCTTATGAGAGTTGAAAGAAATAAAGTAAGAACAGCCCTCAAATTCTAAATTCCACTCTTTTTT